>JAPYZL010194866.1:0-11327 GCA_030522825.1 Platygaster orseoliae | reverse complement strand
ACATGCACGGGAAAAAATATTGTATGTTACACGGGAGAAAGAGAATGATTCTAACGAGTGCCCAACTTCGCACTCGTTAGAATCATTCTCTTTCTCCCGTGTAGCATAAATATCTATTGTACAAAATGTACTATATTTCATTTCGATCCCCCATGACTATATTTTTCAGTAAAAAGTACTAAATTTTTCTCTGAAAGTTATTTTCAGTTACATTATAAAATAAGATTCAATTTTTAATGTGTTTAATGTGTTTTCGTTTTCGTTTGAATGCGAAAACGAAAAAAAACCTTATTTTTCCATTTTAGTCTAAGTTAAAGAAAAAAGTTTTAACATTGGACAATATTTGTTAAATATCAATAGATAATTATTCAATACTTTAACTATAAGGGATTATAGAAACTTTTTTTTCGTTTATTTTTCAAAGCTTAGAACTTCAGAATAATTGTCAACCTGTTTTTTAATAACAAACAATTATTGTTTTTTATTATGCAATTATCAAACATTTTTTAAAAATGAGGTTTGTTTCAAACAAATCGAAAAAGTTATTAGGTTAATTCCTAGAATGTTTTCAAGTTCAGAATTACAATACAAAATAAAAACTGAAAATTTCGAAGTTTGTCGATAGTTCTACAAATTAATAAAATTTCTGAAAGTAAAAGAAAATGTTCATGATTTTCGAAAGTTTTGTTCGTCACATTATTTTTTCAAATTATACATGACAACGTTTCAAAAATTTTTATTACGAATCGGAAAATCATAAAAAATCAAAAAATTACGAAAATAAATCTAAAGTTAGACAAATTGTTATTAAATTCCCATAGTTTTTAGTAGTTTGTAATAAGTATATTGAAACTTTTGATAATTTTCAGAAATCGAAAATTAATGGAAATTTGAAGATTTACAATAAATTTTTCGAATTTATCATTATTTTCATTGGTTTTTCATGATGGGAATGAAAAAATTCTGTCAAAACCAAAATAACTGCTACCTATGTATATACAGGGTGTCCCAAATTCTCG
Organism: Platygaster orseoliae; assembly: GCA_030522825.1. Lineage (NCBI taxonomy): Eukaryota > Metazoa > Arthropoda > Insecta > Hymenoptera > Platygastridae > Platygaster > Platygaster orseoliae. The sequence continues at coordinate 10,308 of JAPYZL010194866.1, read as the reverse complement.
TATACAAAAAAAGTGACAGATTCCTTGCAAAAATACAAGACAATTTTTTGTATTGTAAATGCTCAAAAGATCATAATTATTGTGAAACACTTTTTTGTAAAAACCGAAAATATCCCTTTTTAAAAAATTTGTGAGATGTTTTTGCAAACTTTAAGCTTTTTCCAAGATGATTTTTTTTTAAGAATTACGAGTTTCATCGATAAGATATCGATTGCAAAAATTTGTTGTATCAATTTAAAGTCATGTGCATTCTTAAATTGCTGTTTGAAAGTTGAAATTTTTACCATTTGACAGGTTTTTCAAAGTATGTTAAACATTCTTTTTAAACAAAATTCATGAATGTTACTAAACGTATGATGTTCAGAATTCTACATTATTTTCTAACGTTTCTCGGAATTCTAAAAGTTTTTTAAAAAATCAAATGATTCAAGATGTCACAGAATTTATGAAAATTCAACCTGCTAAAAATTTGCGTAAATTGTACTGAATTAGTTTGTCAAAATATAACATAATGACAATTTATGCTTAGATGATATTTTGAAATTCGTGATTTCTAATTTTTTCAATAAAGTTTTTAATATTTAAATGATGAAAAAAAAAACCCTAGAATCTTCACTCAATTTGGAAGATAATAATGACACACTGAAAAAGTTTCCAACAATTGTTAATTATTACAAAATCAAACAAGTCATAAAATTAATGAAAGTTTATTCAAATCGTCCAAGTTTCCAGAAATCTACATGATATTTAGAAAATAGAAAACCAAGAAAACCAGTTTTACATAAAAATTACGACACTTTCCGTTCAGTTTATGTCAAATAAAAAATTTCGTGTCAAAATATAAAATTCAAAATTTTTTCGTATACAACACAAAGTTCTTCAAAATTTCAAAAGCATATTTAAATTTATAATAACTCTATGGCATCTTCGTATATGTTATTTGATTTTTTGAGAATTCTTTCGAATTGAAATATTTATGTTAATATATTCAAAATAATCGATTAAGAGGTTGTAAAAAAAGCATAAAATTATATAGGTTGTATTTATCACTTAATTTAGGTTCTTGAAAAAGGTTTTACATTAGCCACTGAAATATCTGAAGAACTAAACGAAATATATTTTTGGTAACTGGAAAATCAATTTATTGAAAAAAATTATTTAAGTGTCTTTTTCAAGTTCAGAATTTAAAGATCATTATTCACAAACTTACACGATTTTGTTCACAAGTCAAAAACAATTCCTCAACATAAAAACTACACTTAAGATTTTCTTTTAATTCTCCCAACTAAACATAGCTCATTTGGACTTCCAAAAATATTTTCATCAAAAACTCAAAATACAGCACTCCAATTTCTTTCGCTAAGTCTAACTCATTATACAACCTATTCAAAAAATCCCCCCAAATTTCCATTTCCAGAGAAAAACCGCTTCAACTTAAGACACCTCCGAAAAATGGCCATCCGTATAATTGTTTCTCCGCTGACCTCATAAACGGAAATGCAGGAAATCCCGGCGACTCAATGTGGTGGCCATATTACGCTGCACGCAAAAAAGAAAAGCCCCGCGTTACCGTTTGTCAAGGCAGCGCTCGTTTATTCCAGCAAAATAATAGCCATTACTATCTTCCGGCTGAACACCCTCTTTGTCTTTGGTCGGAAGTAAGAAAACTGCTGTTTCTGCGAAATTTCACTATCACCCGCCATTAAGTACCATTTTTTGAGTGAGCCATAACTGCGTATACCTTCAGGAAAAACGCTGACATTCTCAGCGACATTAACTTCTCTTTTTAAATAACCTCACTGCAAGAAATTATTCAGCAAATTAGAAGGTCACGTTCTTCTTCAAACGTCTGTAATTATATGGATTCGAACAAGAGCCAGACTTTTTCCTTGATCAAACAGGATCATTTGATTGGTATTCGAAAAGCGTTTCTCCAACTGTCAGACATGCAAGTTGCATCGTCCAGGGCTTGCGAAGGGACAACATTAGCATGCTGCAGATCGGTCCCGTGTGTTTGCTTACGCCGTATTGCTCCTGTCTTGGCTTCTAACTTGACCTACATCGCATCGTTCCCTCCCGGGGTGATGGGCTCACTGACCTATCGCGCGCATTCCCGGATTCTCCTTCCCGATTACGAAATCCCTGCAGAGGTGATCGACGTGATCATCCCCGGAGCTTCCTTTGATTTAACGATACGTGTTCGCCGAGATAGAGATAAGACGCCGTGCACTGACCTTTTCAGTCAGTTTATCTGCGATACGTTTCTCGTTTACCGGGATTGCGCTACAATCTCGGAATCATTCTCAGGAGTTTTCGATCCTTTAGATCCAAAAAATGAAAAACTTTATCTGAAGAACATTCAATGTGTCATAAGGATATTATTTTCCTGATGAGAACCTCTAACTTCTTCAGCATTAGATGACGTTTTGATGTTTTACAGTTGAGGGACTTACCTTGACAGTGGTTGGTAGTATCTGAAACAAAAAAGAACATTTGTCTGTCAGTTCCTAATTTATCAACTGATGAATAATTGATTCAGTAATTTTCCAACTTGCAACTTCAATTCACTTATGAATGGAAGAAAGAAATTTCACCCCTGTTTTCAACAAAACTGACACGTGCCACGTGAAAGTCCGACAAGTTGGGGACATTCCACTTCCCATGCAGAAATATTATACTTTGTCACCCTACATCGGAAGGGCATCACAGGACGTGACGAAATTGTCCGTTTTGTTGGCGGTGACATCCAAATTAAGAGGACGAAAATCATGGGTTACGTGGCAAAAAGGTATAATAAGGATAATTCGAGTTCCGCAGTCTCATCGGGTCTGATAGCCGGATGTCACGTAGCACGATGTGGTAGATGACTGGAAATTAGCAACACCAGGTCCCATGTTCTACATGTTACTGTCTTGGGTTCGGGTGAATAATGTTCAAGAGTGTCGAAACTTAGATTCTTAGGACTATCTCATAGGAGGTTCTATTTTTAATAAAAAAAACCACTGAATTTTCAACATGAATGGAATTTATGTGGTTAAAAATTATTATTATAAGATAATTCAGGAATTTTCGATATTTTTAGCATTGGTTTTATTTTGTTAATTGTTTAGGCAGAAGAGTGTTTTAAGGGGTTTATGCACTTCCCAAAATTCAGATAAAATGAATCATTATTTCAGAAAAATAATGTATCAAAAAAGATGACGAAATGGAATTTAAAAAAAAGGATCAAGAAATGATGCATGCATTTTTTTCAAAATAAATTATGAAATAGGTAGCAATAAACAAAAATTTACTCTTTCAAATCTACAGGACAATAATCAAATGATTCTAAGTACGTTTTTATAGTTAAACGATATTCAGAAGTCTTTATTTTTCTAACTTAATAGCAAAGAAAATTCTGGTTTTAAAAGAATTATATCATAGACAGAATTGAAATTATAAATCTAAAATGAATAACTGAAAAATTGTTCCAATCCGGTGAATTACAAAGAAAAATCACAATCTACAAAAGTGCTTCGCATCTAAAAAACTAAATAAAATCTGAAAATAAATCTAAAATAAATAAATAAATAAAATTTAATTTATTATGAATTCAAATTCATAGAATCATAAATTTATTAAAAATATAATAAATAAATTATCAAAAAAACTAATAATAGTAAATCAATAATAAATTCATTAAAAAATGATCAAGTAAATAAATGATAATAAAATTATATTAAAGTAAATAAAAAAAAAATTAGAGTTAATCTAAAAATTAAAAAAAAATACTAAATGTGAAAGAATTCTATAAAAAAACCGTTTTCAAAAAAATCTGAACAAAGAACTATGATCTATAAAACATTGAATTCTAGAGCATTAAATTTTAAAAAGCGTAAACAGCAATCTATGATCATACTAGCAATCTTTTTGAATACTAGAAAACACGGAAAATCTAATAATTACTAAAATAAATTTGAGAATGCAAGGAATCCATGAAACATAAAAAACATATATATAGATTTAATTTTCTCAAAGATCCACGAAATTTCCGCAAATCTATCAAAGTTTACAAAATCTAAAAATAAAAAAAAACAGAACAATAAATACAAAATGTCTTACAAAATACTAGAAAATAGATTAAAATTTAATGAATACTTAAAAAAATGCTGTAAATTCAAAAAATCTGGAAATACTTTAAAACTATATTTGTGAATCTCATTTTCTGGAAAATTAAAAAAAAAATTATGGGAATCCTGGAGCATATAATTCTAAAAATATAGGTATATATAAATTTATAAAAATACAAAAAAATTTCGTCGAATCAAATAAATACTAGAAAAATGAGTAAAAAACAAAAAATAATGAACTTACGTATAAAAAATACTTTTTATAGAAAAATCACTTAGAATATTTAAAAATATTGGAATTTCTAGCACTATAGCATCAAATTCTAGATTTTCATAAAGTAATCATTACAAAAAATAAAAACTAAAAAAAATACTGCGAAATATTAATAAATTTTATAAATGACGTACAATGCAGAAGTTAGAGTGATCTTTACAATATTTAAAATGTGTATATTTATCATTTTCATAAAATCTATAAATACATATCAATTTTTTAAAACTTTGTATCCTAGAGTATCGAGTTCTGCAAAACTATATAGAAATCTATAATATTCTATAAAAAATCTTTCGAGTTGTCTTTTTATCAAGAAATAATGAAAATTGTTTAAAAAGCTACACAATGAAAATTATTTATTATAATCATATGAAATACTATATTGATAAAGATGATATTTTATCTATATAATAAGAATAGTAAATGTTCCAAATTATTATTATTATTATTTATTATTATTATTATTATTATTATTATTATTATTATTATTATTATTATTATTATTATTATTATTATTATTATTATTATTATTATTATTATTATTATTATTATTATTATTATTATTATTATTATTATTATTATTATTATTATTATTATTGTATATTCGTGTTAAATATGCAATATTAAATCTACACAAAAATCAGCAAAATTGAATTCTATTTTGTTTTTGTTTTGTTTTGATTTGTTTTGTGTTTGAATTTATTCAATACAAACGTGAAAAATGTGTGACCCTGTACTTTGGAAGTTGTATAGTTTTAAGATCCCGAAATTTGAAAAATCTCAAAATCCTACTTTTGTTACCAGTTCATGAAATATTAAAAAAACTCAAAAATCCTGGGGCGAAAAAATCTTGTCATAAAACACCTCCCAAAAATTTTTTCTACCCACGCTACTGCATTCTGCGATCCAACATCTTATAAAATTACAATGTTTCCTAAATTTTCCTCACATAGCACGCCAATTAAGTTATTTGAACACTCGAAAAAAAAAATTATTCAACACTTCCACCTCCTTGAAATTCCTTTGAATAAATAAAGTTCTTCTGACTTTCTCAAATTTGTCTCTACTCCAACAAATACAAGTTTATAAATTCAAAAATTTCGTAAGAGTAAACTTAAAAAAGTGACAAATTGCTGATTGAAATACACAACACTGAAGCTACCATTCTTCCCAAGTGACAAAGAAATTGGAGAGTAAATACTGTCACGCACGTTTCATTTAAATACAACGTGGAGAACTCATTGTTCTCGCGACTTTCAATGGTAATGAACTCGCAAGTTCACGGCCATATGGACAAAGACCCGCCAATCAATCATATCTTTCCGGAACGAGCTCCACCCAGCCTCGGCCTCTGTATCCTATTTCCTCGAGATACATTCGAATATCATCTTTCCATCCATTTTTTCATGTTCCCTCCATCTTTTTTCCACAATCACCTCGAATAACAATGGTCTTTGAATTCTCGCATTTAATTATCCGAACAGCTTTCAGGAGGGTAAATGCATTTCACAATTCTGACAAATTATAAATAAGTTTTGAAAAATGCAGTAAACTTTTAAAAAAATTTACACCTTGCATGTTTTGTAATTCCATTCGAGTTATGGCTCATCTAATGAGCACGGTCTTCTATTATAATCCTAATCTCCTGCTCTTTGGTTCGTTAGTTTCGACGTCAGACAATAAGGATCAGATTTAATGAAATAAGACGTTGACTTAACTGACACTAAACAAAGTTCGCCCTATCCTCACTCCATGTGAACTCGTGTTTCATGAATCGTTAGGTAATTTTATTATCCATTTTCAGAGGAAATTCGAAACGAGCATTTGACAGTCTGAGTATCTATGTTAAACTCTTTTTATTTTTGGATTTTCATTGTTACTTTTACACATTTTTTTAAGTATTACTTCAAATTTTTATTTCTATAACCTTTTCGATTTTCACGTGAAATTTATTCAATTTTATCCAAATTTCAAGATGACTTTGAATCATCAAATCCCCCCCCCCCTCTCTTCCTACACATATTCAAATTTTGGAAGACTCATCAAATGAAGTTATGATGTGTTTATAAATATTTAAAATTGTAAAAAATTTGTAAAATTCTTTAAAATAACAAAAACTGTGTAATATCCTCAAATTTATTCCGAATCAAACATTGGCATGTCGTACAAAAAAAGCCGATGATTTTGCCCAAAATGAAACAGAAGCGCGAGTGGTACGACTTGGACATGACAAAAAAATTCTTGCCCGACTGCGAACAGCATTTTCCTAACTGAAGACGTTATAAATCATCGACAGCGGCCCAAGCATCCGTTTTATCATCGTATGGAAATCCAGCGAGTTATATCAAAGCTGCACGGGTCTTATTTATGATCGCGTTCCCGACCGTAATTCAAAGGGAAACGTTCCTTACTCGTGCTCGCGTTTTCCATCTTTCTTCTGTTCACGCGCTGAAATCCGAGGAACGAAGGAAAACTGGGAAAACAAAGACAAGGAGGCCCTTCACGATATCGCGACCGATGCTCAATCATTCGCGCGACGCGTTTCGAGAGTATTTACAAATTTTTCTTCCCTTTCCGATAATTCAACGAATCCGAGAACGAGGTAGGTATGCAAATGCACGGTCGGGCAATCTGTTTAAGTCCGGAGCTTAAAATTCTTCGACTTGGCTTCCTCCTGGTTCCGCAGCGAGCTTATGTAAAATTGACGTCGTCTATTAATAATGTATCAAGAAATAATACCTATTTTTTCATCCCCGCTGAAATGTTGAGAGTCGCGAATAACCAAAGCGTCTAAACAGGCAGATATGCGAATGAAGTTCTCGTTCCTTCGCGGGGCTTTTGAAACTTGGCCGGTAAAATGGCGCAAATCTTCTTACGCGCTTCTTTTATATGCACCATGCATTTTTTTCCCAAGGCAAATTTTCCTGACGGAAATGCAGATACAGGAGAGCTCCGCGAGATACATTTTAAAGGTGGCGTTTTACATTTTCATTGCCCAAGTTGCGCCGTTGAATTAACACATCCGCGGACAGAACGACCGAGCGAGAGGGAAATTTTTTTAGGCTCATCTCGCAGTCGAGGTACGACTCGACGTCGTAGTTTTCGGTTGGAACTTTGATGTTGCAATAATGTATAAGTTTGGAAGGGATCTTAAGTTTCAGAGGTTTTTCCTTTCTTTCCAAAAGCACTAAAAATGGTATGAAAATTTTCACCTGTGTCGCCGATTTTATCATTCTTCGAAGGAAAAAAATGAGAATCACTACTTTTGACTTCGAATGTTCAAGATACTTCTGGAAGTGTTATATGTAAAATTCTAAGAAATTTCACTGTGTCTTATTCGGAATTCGAAGACACTTTTCAATGTCCAAAACACTTTTTAAGGTGTTTTATGAAAATTGTAAGACACTTTCGAACATCTAAGTTACTTCTTTGAAAGATGAATGCAACAATTGAAGACAATCGTCGAAGTGTCTATTTTGAAATTAAAAGACCTTTTAAACTATCTTTTCTGGAATTCTAAGAAATTTTCAAGTGTATAAGACACTTCTTGAACTGTCTTTATCGACGTAACAAGATACTCAGAAATGCCCAAGACACTTCTTGAAATACCTTATTTGAAATTCTAAGACACTCGAAAGTGTCTTTTTCGAAATACTAAGACACTTCAAACTGTCTTATCTAGGACTCTAAGACACTCTTATGTTATTTATACCGAGTTATGAGACATTTTTTAATGTCCGGAACACTTTTGAAGGTTCATTGAGAAAATTCTAAGGCACTTTCAAACGTCTGACACAGTAATTCTTGAAGTGATTTATCACAATTTTGTAGACACTTCTTGAAGTGTCTTATGACAATTCAAAGATCTTCTAAAGTATTTTTTCTGGAATTGTAACACACTTTTCAAAGTGACTTTAAAAATCCAAAGATATTCAGACATTTTTAACACACTTTACGAAACGTCTTACTCGAAAATCTGAGACACTCAGTTTCTTATTAGGGTTTTGAAGGCACTCTCGAATCTCTGAGATACTTTGTAAAGTCCTTTATTTGAAATTATAATACACTCCAATGTGTCTGATTCGGAATTTCAAGACACCTTTAAATGTCCAAGACACTATACGAGGTGTTTTATTAAAATTCGAAGACACTTTTAAACGTCTAAGACACTATTTGAAGTGTTTTATAAAATATTTGAAAACAGTCCTTGAATTCTGATTTTGAATTTAGAGTCCTTGAAAATTATATTTTCTTGAACCTTAATACACTTCCAAGTGTCTTATTTGAAATTCTAAGACACTCGAAAGTGTCTTGTTCGAAATGCTAAGACACTTCAAACTGTCTTATCTAGGATTCTAAGACACTTTTATGTTATTTATACCGAGATATGAGACACTTTTTAATGTTCGGAACACTTTTGACGGTTTATTGAGAAATCACTTTAAGTTTCATAACTAGTTTTTTATTTATTTATTTTATTTTATTGAGAAAATTCTAAGGCACTTTCAAACGTCTGACACACTAATTCTTAAAGTGATTTATCACAAATTTGTAGACACTTTTTGAAGTGTCTAATAAAAATTCAAAGATCTTCTAAAGTATTTTTTATGGAATTGTAAGACACTTTTCAAAGTGTCTCAGGAAATCAAAAAATATTCAGACATTCCTAAGACACTTTACAAAAATCTTACTCGAAAATTTAAGACACTCAGCGTCTCATTCGGAATTTAAAGACACTCTCGAATCTCAGAGATACTTTGTACAGTCCTTTGTTTGAAACTATATGACACTCCCATGTGTCTCATTTGGAATTTCTAAACATTTTTTAATGTCCAAGACACTATTCTTGGTGTTTTAATAAAATTCGAAGACAGTTTTAAACGTCTAAGACACTATTTGAAGTGATTTATAGAAAATTTGAAAACAGTCCTTGAATTCTTGTTTTAAATTTAGAATCCTTGGAAATTGCCTTTTCTTGAACTTAAATACACTTTCAAGTGTCTTATTTGAAATTCTAAGACACTCGAAAGTGTCTTGTTTGAAATACTAAGACAATTCAAAAAGTCTTATCTAGGATTCTCAGACGCTTTTGTGTTTTTTATACCGAATTATGAGACACTTTTTAATGTTCAAAACACTTTTGAAGTTGTTTTCAGAAAATTATAAGACACTTTCAAACGTCTCACACACTATTTCTTAAAGTGATTAATTACAAATTTGTAGACACTTCTTGAAGTGTCTTATAAAAATTCCAAGATCTACTGAAGTATCTTTTCTGGAATCGTATGACACTTTTCAAAGTGTCTTTGAAAATCCAAAGATATTTAAACATTCCTAAGACACTTCACAAAATGTCTTATTCGAAAATCTAAGACACTCAGCGTCTCATTCGGAATTTTATGACACTCTCGAATCTCTGAGGTAGGTACTCCGTAAAGTCACTTATTTGAAATTATAAGACACTTCTTTATGTCTTATTGGGAATTTCGAAACATTTTTAAATGTCCAAGACACTATTCGAGGTGTTTTATAAAAATTGGAAGACACTTTTTAACGTCTAAGACACTACTTGAAGTGGTTTATATAAAATTTGAAGACAATAATTCTTGAAGTCTCATTTTGAATTTAAAGTCTTTCAAAATTATCTTTTTCCTATGCATCCGTAGAACAGGCCACTTTATTTCTAAGGAATGCGAGAACAAAAGACCCTTATTGGGGTACTCGGAAATCAGCGGGAAATAACAACAAAAACCCTAGAAAACATTCATTAATTACGGATCAGGCAACTTTTTTCCCTGTGATCCGTGATTTATGAATATTTCCCTTGGGTTTTATTGATAACTCCCGCTGATTTCCGAGTACTCCAAAAAGAGGATTTCGTTCCTGCGTTCCATAAAAATTAAGTGGCCACTTTTACACATGCAT
>JAPYZL010194854.1:0-23580 GCA_030522825.1 Platygaster orseoliae | reverse complement strand
AAAATAACCAGTTTTTATTTTCTATAACGAAAACTCTAATGTTACGAAAAAAGTTCAAAGGAGTAAATGCATTCATTTTTCAAAAGCTATCGAGTGGTGTTTTTCATGTTTCAAAATTCGGACTTTGGATTTTGACTCTGAATGTCACCGCGCGGGCAAAACTTTTTTACTTTTCCCGTTTTCGAGCGCAAGTGTCGTTATTGCATCCGGATGCTCAATTATTGTGAGAAAAGTTATACATCAAACCAAAACAAAAAATTTCATGAACGCACGTATACTGAAGAAGAACCTTACCAATGCAGATATTGTGAAAAAAATTTTTTTTCTTCTACAACAAAATTTCATGACGAACATAATTCATGTCCTAATAATAAAAAGCAGCTTGCGTGAATTATGCGTAAAAACATTTTTTTTTCTTTGAGCAATCAAAACGCATATACACGTGTACATTCGAGAGAGCAATTATGCGACATCGAAGATTGTGAGTAAATGTTCCTGCCATCTAAAACTTAAAATTACCGAAAATATTATTTTTAGTGATGTTCAGTATAATTTTCACAGTTTTGCAAAAAATCGCGTCAAGACTAATCAATCAACACCAATTTCTACAACTGAACCCCATTTTTAGAAATTTCAGTGTGATTTAAAATTTTCACCTCCAAGAAAATCATTTTGTAAGTCAGATTTTCAGTAATAAATAATTAAATACATCGAGATTTCATAACTGTACTGCAACTGCCACAAAATCTTGCAAAATTAAATTTAAAAAATTTTCATGATCTTGAGCATTCTCAAACCCCTTAAACATACAAGTGCTACTACTGGAAACAAACTTATAACCGCAAACACTGCTTAACATAACTTATGAAATATCTTGCCTAATCGTAACCCCCCCCCCCCCCCATCTACTCTGTACACCACCAATGTATAAACGCTTGAATTTATAAATAGTATATTTCTTCACTAGTGTGAAAAAGTGCAACTCGAGTTACAACTTTCAGATACGTTTAAAAAAAATTTTTACATCACTCAACAATTATATTTTTTTTAACAATGTGTTGAAATGCCAGTTTTCCATCGCCCGAGCGTGTGAAAAAGACCACTTTTCCACACGGAGTTGAATAAAAATTATTACGTAGCGTTCATACTTGTGATTACTCCGCAATACGATCTCTACTGCAATTACGGGCTTCGTTACGAAGCGACGAAAACAGCTCTAGTTAGCGTTATCGGCGCGCGATGTTTGTTCTTCGCATTGCGCCGCGAACGCGGCGCGCTTTCCTTATCGCTGGCGCGTCTTGAAACCACGCGGGAATTTGTGTCCTGTCCAATGTTTCCCCAGCGAAACCGCTTGGCCCGAAACCACCTTGAGCGCCTCTCGTTTCCACGAGCGACGTCGCTTCGTTTTATCTTGAATTATTTCCCCAGGCGATTGCCTGTTCCCAGACATTTTTCGCTTTTCTCCCTTTTTTTCATTTCTTAATCTCGAAAGAAAACTTGAATTAATTAAGACTCTAATGATATAAGGGCTGAGAGGGGGGGGAGGGAGATTGTATTTTTATTATCTATTATTAAATATCTCGAATTCTTATCCAAATTAACAATATTTTTGAACAGTTCGTATCATTTTCTTTAAAAATCTAAAAATGTTTCAATTTCATTTCCCTAAAACGTTCGCGAATTCTCAAAGTCACATCAATCAGATTCATCCTCTTTTTTAAGTAACATCATTAAGGAATTAATTGGAATCTGCAGAGCAAAAACAAAAATCAAGGAGTCGAATTATTCGGTAAAACGCCTCATTATCATGGAGAAACTCCCTGGACTTTCTTTGAATTTAAGTTGCGAAATGAGAGAGCGACGTTTCCTCTCTATGAAGTTGGAACTCGCGGCACTTGATTACAAAGTTTCTAGAAACTCCAGTAGGTACACGTTTCGATAATTGAGTTAGAAAAATATACTCGCGAGCACTAGACTCACGTTTCCGCGATAATATTCACGTCTTCCAAGCGTTTCTTCTTAACTTCTGCTTGTGGACTTTTCGTGGTTCAGAAAATAGCGATTATTGAAACGTTTTAACTTGGATTTTATGAAACAGATGCAGTTTATCAAAAATTAGATGTCTATCTACTGTAAAATGAATAATGAATGTATAAAATACCATGGGAGAATAACTTTAAAATCTTGATACTTTTTAGAGCTAAAGGAATTGTTATTAACAAATAACAACGTTTGTTTTAAAAAATGTTTTTCACAACACAAAAATATCATTTGACAATCTGTATAGTATAATTTACTAAAAAATTTGTTAAATAAAAAAGACAACATTTCTGACTGAATCTACAGTACAATATTTTATAGAATCTATCCCTAGAATTTTTTCTCGTAACGCGCAGTGGTCTACAATTCAGGGATGAGTCGATTCCAGCGAAACATGTGTTACACGAGCGCCCATGTTTTGCTACAAACTTGGGATACGCGGTTCATAAAAAAAAATTGGCGGGGGGGGGGAGTGGAGTAGGAGGGGTCCGCGCGACAATAAGATGTCACAAGAAAAGTGTACCGGTGTTGCGAACGGAGGCAAAAAGTACGTAATTACTTTTTTATGAAGATTGTGTCCTGAGAGAATCACACATTTTGCACGGATGTAATTTATCTCCTGGAATGAAAAATGTGTGAGGTTTCGCAGTGAATAATGATCAACTTGGTTTTAATTGATCGACTTTCTCGGTTTTCGTACATTACGAAAAACTCGGAGAAATAATTCAAAATATTTTATGAATTACTAGTGTAATTTATATTTTCTAAGCACTTGGAAAATTTAGTCGAATTTTCAATTTTATTATTTTCCAAAATTTGCATATAGCTTTATAGATTTTGAAGCTGAAAAATATTCAAGCAAAAACTAAAATTTAGATATATATGCAACTTGAAGGATGCAAACATTTTAAAATTTCAAATTCATTTTTAAGCAAGCAAGTCTTAAATCAAGATGATATGTCTTAATTCAAGATTGATGTCAGTCAATCTCATTTTAGCATGGAACAAAATTAAAATGGCTATATGTAAAAAAATTATTTTTTAATTAATAAATGATAATGAGTAGATTAACAATTGTTATTTATTAATCGTTCTCGATAATTTCCTGATACGAGCAAAATTTACGTTGAAAAATTGAAGAAATACTTATTATTTCCAAAAATTTGCCTAAGTTTCATAGGATGTGAAACTTAAAAAAATTGAAGAAAAAATTAGAACTAAGATCTAAGCAACTTGAAAGCAATCAAGTCTAAATCAAGCAGATATGTCTTGAATGAAGATTGATGTCAGTCAATCTTATTTGAGGATGCAACAAAATTAAGATGGCTTTATAAATAAGTCATTTTTCATTAAATAAATAATAATGACTAGATCAACGATTGTTATTTAATTATTGTTCTTGAGAATGAGAATTTCCTGATGAAAGCCAAAATACATTGAAAGCTTGAAGAAATACTTGTTTTATCATTCCTATTGTGGATTTTTGTTGATATTTAGCGACCTTTATCATTTTTTTAAGGACTTTTAAGCGTACGATTTGAATATTTTGAAAAATTATTATCATTAATTGTAAAACAATCATTTTTATGACATGATGTACCAATTGGTTAGTGTATGATGTTTTTTTTTTTGTTATTATTATCATTTTAAATACTATAATGTTAAGTGTTCGTTAATTATTGTTGTTCTAATTTCTAAATAATACAAGGTAAATTTATTAATTTGTTTCATGATTATAAGTTACAGTTCATAATATTCACATCAATATTAATATTAATTTATGATTATTTCGAATAATAATAATTTTTTAATACCTATATATTTCAATGAATTTGTTTACATTATCTTTTAGTGATAAATTATCGATATAATTTTCTACGTTTCCTAATAATTTTCAGAACAATTTATTACTAGTGTTATTATTAATAACATTCACGTCAATGTTAACATAAATTTATAATAATTTTGTATCGTATTTATTTCTCAAGCTATTTTAATGAATTTTTTTACATCAGCTTTCGCCGATAAATTTATTTGATTATAACTTAATTATTTATAATTAATATTGATATAAGAATATTGATGATTTTCATAATCATCCATTATTGTTAAAAATAATAATTTTCATATGAATTTCAACAGTAAATAATAATTATTTTTAATTATATTTACTTCTCCTGTATTTTAATGATTTTTTTCACTTCATTTTCTTATGATAACATTTTTTTATATGTATAAATTATTATGACTGAAATTTTTCATCAATGATTTTCAGATCACAAAGTCCGAAAGGACTTTGTTGAATACTACTGTTATTATTTATAATATTCATGAATATTCAAGAATATTATTTTATATTATTATTATCATTTTTTGTTGGTTAATTTATTTTATTATTTTCTTTTGTCAATATCATCATAAGAGTCAATTGATTATTTTCATCATTATTTATTATTGTTATAAACAATAATATTCATATGAATATCAACAGTCAATTTTAATAATTTTCGATTATATTATTGTTTTGGTGCATTTTAATGATTTTTTTCACATAATTTTTGAATAAATCTTTCATTTGACATGATGTCCATTAAAATATGATGTGAACATGATGTACGTGAAAACGTTAATTCAACAACTATAAGATTGCATATTTCTTTCAATGTTGATGAAATAACTAGCTAGGCTCTCATTTATAAAATATTAAATATAATAAATAACATTATCATAATCTCCGAAAAACGAACATCGTCAGAAAAGAAGATTGAACTCAACCTATTTGCAAAACGAGAAAATTTAAAAAAGCGTGAAAAATGTTTGAATCTTATTAGTTTTGGATGTTTCGATCATTGGATGTTTTGGATTGGATTTTTTGGTTTGAAAGTTCTGTACCCTAATAACGCAAAAAATGTATTGTTCGACTCTCAAAAACGAACCCAAGAAATGCATAAACATTTCACAAGTGTATTTAGGATACCATATTTATTCATACTAAGTATATTATATATTACAGTATATTAAAGAACATTATTATAGTACATATCATATATATTATAGTATAGTAAATAATAATAAATAGTTTAGTATATTATATCTTTTGTCCATAGGACAAAGAAATTGGAAAAATTCCTTCATCCCAAAAAAGTGTTGTACAGTATAATCGATACGCATTTCCTCTCGATTGAATATACTCTGTATTTCCGCTGGAGTGGCGTTTAAATTGGAGGGCAAATATTCGAGGATTCCTAAATTGAAAGTAACTCTCGCGACCCATCGGACACAAATTCGAGGGCAGACACGAGCCACAGCAAATGCACGAGGAGCCACGCCAAGTGGCCAATCAGGGGCGAAACTTTTGCGGGGGGAAAGGGTCCCATCGTCATATAATTTGTGGCAGCATCACATCGATCGACCACAACTCGATTGCCAAACCACTGACTGCATTGCAGTTCATTGGCATCGTAACGTCGTCGCATCGCGATGGCGCCATGGGGCAAATTTCATTTTCCGAACCGACCGCGATATATTAGTTGGCGATATGGAACCCGGTAAAAAGGACGGCCGCTCTTTTTCCGGCGCAGGTGCTCTCTCGGAGAATATTTTCATAAATGACCGAATTTACCCGGATCGGGGTAACGCGCGTCACATGAGGTTTTCCGAGTGCAAATTCATGGATCGGGTGAGCGTGTTACGGGGTCATTGAGTCGCTTGCGAGCTTACAGAGAATGGGGTATATAGAAGTTGGGCTATTTTTTTTAAATGAACGAACTTTTACTATTTTACATTGAATATTGTAAAAATGCACCATGCAGTGTAGTAAAATCTCAAATATCGCAATTATGATTTCATGCATAGTAAAAAATATTAAAAATATTGTTTTTGTATTGTTAACAACAAAAATCACTAAAATACTTTATGGATATTTTATTAAGCATTAATGAAATGCTTTTTATTCTTCTTTTAACTTTCAGTGAATAAAAAAGTAAAAAAACAACGTCTCTATTTCGACCGGTTGCCCTCGATAAAAAGAACATTACTTGCTAAGATTTCGAATGTTTCCACTGCTCCTAGACATTCATTATCTTCGCACGATAGGAATGCTCGTTCCACAAGAGAATATGACTTTTATTCGCGACGCAAACTCCGTTGTGTACCTGAAAGCCTTGTTGTTTCGCGATTTCTGTGCTCGTTTTTTAATGAGTTTCTACATTTGCACGTCGACGTTCCTTTTTCCAGCCGAGATATTTTCACGTCTATTGTTGTCCGAGTTGAATTTTGCCTAGATACCCGCGAGTACTCAGCAGCTGTTAACTTCTGCTTCTCTCTTATTTATCAAGTGTGAAATATTTTCATGAATATTCAAAAGAAACAACTCAAAAAGAGTGACCGAAAATGTACATTTGCGTATTGCATGATTATTTTAGATATTTACTCAGTTTCAGCTTATTATGGATATTCTGCATATTGTTTAGCTACGACTTAGTATTTTGATTAAAAATCATTTTATTGCTAGTTAGGTCAGAAATAAAAATGAAGATACTTTGTAGTATTTTCTATACTTATTATTACATATTTTGCAGATTTTTCAGGTGCTTTTAAGAAATACCATGCAATTTTTCCATACATATTACTCATTTGCCTTACTTCATGTGCCTTACTTTTGTTGCATCTTAAAGTAAGATCGACTTTTTAGAGTGTTGTTATAGTACTGACAAATTTCAGTGTGTTCGATGATTTCGTGGAAAATGACGTTTGTGTAGTTCACTGATATTCAGAGAGATTTAAAATTAATCAAAGTCAGGATAATATCAAAATTCCAAGAATGCCCTACTTTTGTCGCATCTTAAAGTAAGATCAGATTTTCAGAGTAATGTTGGAGTACTGGAAAATTTCAGTGTTTTTTACGATTTTATTAAAATCGTAGTTTAAGTATTTTACTGATTTCCAGAGTGATTTACGGAAATTATTTGGATAAGGATAATATTTGAATTCCAAGACATGCCTTACTTTTGTGGCATCTTAAAGTAAGATGGATTTTTTAGAGTGTTGATAAAGTACTGGAAAATTACACTTTTTTTGATGATTTCGTGAAACATGACGTTTGAGTATTTTACTGATATTTAGAGTGATTTATGAAATCCGTTTACTTTTAGATAATATTAATATTCCAAGACATGCCTTAATTTTGTCGCATCTTAATGTAAGATCGAATTTTCAGAGTGATGTTGGAGTACTGGAAAATTTCAGTGTTTTTGATGATTTCATGAAAAACGACGTTCGAGTATTTTACTGGTGTCGAGAATGTTTTGAAAAATTATTTGAATAACATATTTTGATAATATTTGAATTCCAAGACACACATCAATTTTGCAAGATCTTGAAGTTAGGTTCGCAAATAAAATTAATTTAGTTAAATAATTTAAATATACTCGATTAAGAGATACCATCTAAATTCCAAGACATGCCTTAATTTTTTGCATCTTAAAGTTAGATCGACTTTTTAAAGAGCTATTGAAATACTAGAAAATTTCAGTGTTTTTGATGATTTCCTAAAAAACGACATTTGAGTATTTTTCTGAAGTCGAGAGGATTTTGAGAAAATCGGTAAAAATTAGGATAACATTTGAATTCCAAGACATGTCTTACTTTTGTCGTATCTTAAAGTGAAATCGATTTTTTAGAGTAATGTAAGAGTCCTGGAAAATTTCAGTGTTTTTAATGATTTTATGAAAAACGTAGTTTGATTATTTTACTGATTTTGAGAGTGATTGAAGAAAATTATTTAAATTAGGATAATGTTCGAATTTCAAGACATGCCTTGATTTTTTCGCATCTTAAAATTAGGTTAGTCAATTAATTCAATAAATTTAATATGATGAAATGGACTTAAATTCAGGACAATATTTAAATTTCAAGACATGCCTTAATTATGTTGCATCTTAAAGTAAGATCGACTTTTTATACTTATGTTAGAGTCCTGGAAAATTTCATTGTTTTTTATGATTCCATGAAAAGCGACGTTTGGGTAGTTTATTGATTTTGAGAGTATTTTGAAAAATCGGTTAAACTCAGGATAACATTTGAATTCTCAGACATGTCTTAATTTTGTCGCATCTTGAACTATAAGATCGACTTTTTAGAGAGCCGTTGGAATACTAGTAAATTTCAGTATTTTTTATAATCTCATGAAAAACAACTTTTGAGTATGTTTCTAATGTTTATAATAATTTGAGGTAATCAGTAAAATTTGGAATAATTCTTGAATCTCAAGACATGCCTTAATTTTGACGCATCTTAAAGTTAGGTATGTAAATTTAATTAATTTAGTTACTTAATCTAAAATGAGTGTAATTAAGGATAAAAATTATATTCCAAGACATGTCTTAAATTTGTCGCATCTTAAAGTTAGATAGACTTTTAGGAGAACTGTTAAAATGCTGGAAAATTTCGGTGTTTTTAATGATTTTATGAAAAACGTAGTTTGAGTATTTTACTGATTTTGAGAGTGATTTTGGAAATCAGTTAATTTCGGGATTATATACGAATTCCAAGACATGCTTTAATTTTGTCGCATCTTAAAGTTAGATTTACTTTTTTGCGAGCTGTTAAAATACTGGAACATTTGAGTGTTTTTAATGATTTCATGTAAAATGACGTTTGCATATTTCACTGATGTCGAAAGTGATTGGATAAGATCAGTTTGATTTAGGATAATATTTTTATTTTAAGACGCGCTTTCATTTTGTTGTATCTTAAAGTAAGATCGACTGTTTAGAGTGATGTTGGTGTACTGGTAATTTTTAGTGTTTTTGATGATTTCATAAAAAAAGACGTTTGAGTATTTTACTGATTTTGAGAGTGATTTGAGGAAATTATTTAAATTAGGAATAATATCAGAATTTTAAGACATGCCTTAATTTTGTCGCACCTTAAAGTTAGGTTAGTAAATTAAGATAATTTAGTTAAATTATTTATTGAGGATCAAATTATTTTGATTGATAATTTAAATTACTTTATATTCATTCCAATTATATTATTCATTCAGGACAACAATTCGTTTTCAAGACGTGCCTTAATTTTTTCGCATCTTATAGTAAGATCAACTTCTTAGAATTCTGTAGGAGTACTGGAAAATTATGTTTTCAGATAACAATTATGAAGTAATATGTACGGAAAAATTGCTTGCATATTTTAAATGCACTATTAATCCAAAAAATTTTCGCACTTTTTTCCTGTATATCCTGCTAATGGGACGATTATTTTTACAGTACAGAAATTCTCGTGGTCGAAATCATGTGATATCTGTGCTACGATGAAGTTTCGAGTATGATTTCATGGGAAAACTTGAAAAGCCCTACTCGTTGATGCAGAAATTTCATTCTAATTACCCCACTTTGTCACATGCTCAGAGTGTTCGGATAATTACGCTAATTAGGTAATGAGCTTCCGGATTCTTTCCAGAACCGTTTTTTCTCTGGAGTTTCCAAGGCACGTTGAACAAAGTCGAGTATGTTGAGCGGTTTCGCCCTGGTGGTTCGTAGAAGGAAATTTTTTCATGGTCTGAAGAGAGGAATGTCATTTCCAGGTTCTCCAACATTTCGAAATATGAATTTCGTTCATTTTTTCATTATTTTCTCTCTAAAATGTACATTAGAAAGTAATTTTCATGTTAGAAGACAGGTTTTTATATACAGGGCAGAAAAAACCATTTTTCAGCAAGTAGTTTTTTGTAAATAATTTTTCCACTCCTGGGAAAATCTTACATTTTCTACAATTATTTTCCTCCTTGAAGAATTTTCTTCAGAACTGCACACGTCTGAAATTTTCGAGAAACTCTTGCAGACCGTGCAATATTGTCCTTACGGTCGAGAAAAATCTTCGTATGCAGATACACACATAGAGAAATGCTTGAAAGATTTTGAACTCCAGAAGCGAAATAACGACTTGTGACATTACAAATACCGGTATACGTAGCGCAAACTAAAAAGTCACGCCACGTTCTGTCACTGGATTTGGAAACTGACGAGGAGTACATGGTAAAGGATGAAAATCCTGCCGGAACTAGGTCGCGGTCTGAGGCGCCTGAACACGGCGAAAAGCTCTTTTGTCTCCGTCGCATAACGACACGCTCCTGGCGCGGAACATCGCGCTTCCCCTCTACATTCCACTCGTGATATTCATACTTGAATGACTCGAGATAGAAAACAAACAATGTCGGATAATGCGACTTGATAATTATTATCTGAAAACAAAATTTTACGGTATTTCAACAGCACTTTCAACAGTTCATCTTACTATAAGGTTCGACAAAGTTAAGGCATGTCTTGGGATTTGATTAGTATCCTGAATTTAACTGATTTTCTTAAATCACTCTGAATATCAGTAAAGTACTCAAACGTTATTTTTCATGAAATCATAAATAACACTGAAATTTTCCAGTATTCCAACAACACTCAAAAAAGTCAATTTTACTTTAAGATACAACAAAGTTAAGGCATGTCTTGAAATTGAAATATTGTCCCGAATGAATAATTAAACTCAATGGGAAGTAATTTAAATAATCAATTATAATAATTTATTAGATTAGTAATAATCTTAAAATTCTTCTATTATCCCTAAATTGACTTATTTCCTCAAATCACTCTCATAATTATCAAAATACTCAAACGTCGCTTTTCATAAGTTCATAAAATACACTGAAAATTTCCAGTAGGTATACCAACAGCACTCTAAAGAGTCGATCTTACTTTAAGATGCAACAAAATTAAGAGATATCTTGAAATTGAAATGTTGTCCTAAATGAATAATTAAACTCAATTGAAATAATTTTATTGCATTAACATACTTTACTAGCCTAACTTTAAAATGCAACAAAATTAAGGCATGCCTTTAAATTCTAACATTATACCTAATTTAACTAATTTCCTCGCATCACTCTCAAAATCAGTAAAAGACTCAAACGTCTTTTTTTATGAAATCATCAAAAACACTGAAATTTTCCAGTATACCAACAGCACTATAGAAAGTTTATCTTACTTTAAAATGGACGAAATTAAGGCATGTCTTGAAATTCAAATATTATCCTACATTAAACTAATCTTATCAAATCACTTTTGACATCAGTGAAATATGCAAACGTCATTTTACATGAAATCATTGAAAACACTCAAATGTTCCAGTATTTTAACAGCTCTCGAAAAAGTCAATCTTACTTTAAGATGCGACAAAATTAAAGCATGTCTTGGAATTCGAATATAATCCCGAATTTAATTGATTCCACAAATCACTCTCAAAATCAGCAAAATACTCAAACTACGTTTTTCATAAAATCATGAAAAATACTGAAATTTTACAGTATTTGTTTAGTTCTCTAGAAAGTGTATCTTACTTTAAGATGCGACAAAGTTAAGGCATGTCTTGAAATTTAAATGTTATCCTAAATTACACTTAGCTTAAATAAAGTAACTAAATTAATTAAATTTACATACCTAACTTTAAGATCCGTCAAAATCAAGGCATCTCTTAAGATTCAAAAATTATTCCAAATTTTACTGATTTCCTCAAATCATTCTGAACATTAGTAAAATACTCAAACGTACTTCAAAGAGATCATGAAAAAAACTGAAATTTGCCAGTACTACAAACTACAACAGCTCTCTAAAAAGTCTATCTTACTTCAAGATATGACAAAATTAAGACATGTCTTGAGATTCAAATGTTATCCCGAATTTAACTGATTTTTCAAAACACTTTCAAAATCAATTAACTACTGAAACGTCGTTTTTCATGGAATCATTAAGAACAATGAAATTTTCCAGTACCATAAGAAGTCGATCTTACTTTAAGATGCAACGAAATTAAGGCATGTGTTGAAATTTAAATATTGTCATGAATTCAAGTCAATTTGAGCAATTACCTTAATTTAAATAATTGACTTATCTAACTTTAGGATGCGAGAAAATTAAGACATGTCTTGAAATTTGAATATAATCCTAACTTAAATAATTTCCTCAAATCACTCTCAAAATCAGTAAAATACTCAAACTACGTTTTTCATAAAATCATTAAAAACACTGAAGTTTTCCAGGACTCTTACATCACTCTGCATCACTCTAAAATGTCGATCTTACTTTAAGATACAAAAAATTAAGATATGTCTTGGGATTCAAATGTTATCCTAATTTTAATCGATTTTCTCAAAACCCTCTCAACATCAGTAAAATACTCAAATCTCGTTTTTTGAGAAATCATCAAAAACACTGAAACGTTCAAGTATTTTAATAGATCTTCAAAAAGTCGATCTTACTTTAAGATTCAAAAAATGAAGGATGTCTTGGAATTTAGATGTTATCCTAATTTGAGTGTATTTAAATTATTTCACTAAATTGATTTAATTTACTAACCTAACTTTAAGATGCGGCAAATTTGAGGCATGTCTTGGAATTCAAATATTATATCAAAAAATATTATTCAACTAATTTTTCAAAATATTCTCGACATCAGTAAAATACTCAAACGTCGTTTTTCACGAAATCATCAAAAACACTGTAATTTTTCAATACTCTAACACCACTCTGAAAATTCTATCTTACTTTAAGATGCGACAAAATTAAAGCATGTCTTGGAATTTCAATAATATCCTAAATTAAACCAATTTTATAAATCACTGTTATTATCAGTAAAACATTTAAACATCGTTTTCCATAAAAACTTCAAAAACACTACAATTTTTGAGTATATACTCCAATAACACTCTAGAAAGTCCATCTTACTTTAAGATGTGACCAAATTAAGTCAGATCCTGGAATTTAAATGTTATCCGTAATTTCACTGATTCCTTCAAATTGCTCTGAAGTCTCTGAACATCAGTAAAGTACTTAAACGTCATTTTTCACGAAATCATCAAAAACACTGAAATTTTCAAGTATCCAACATCACTCTAAAAATTCTATCTGACTTTAAGATGCAACAAAAGTAAGGCATGTCTTAAAATTCAAATGTAACCCCAAATTTAACTAATTTCTCCGAATAACTCTCAAAACCAAAAAAATCCTCAAACGTCGTTTCTCACGAAATCATCATAAACACCGAAATTTTTCGCTTGCCCACATTATTCATAATTTCCTCTCCATTTCTCTCACTCCTTTTTCATGATGACCCAGCCATGATTTTTGGAGTTCCAGTAGAACTACTCCATCGGAAAACAAGCTGGCGTTTTTTCCTCATAAAGCAGGCCGTGGCTGACAAACCAGGCATATGAGCGTCACAATCGATCATCGCCGTCCCGCCCAGGCCCTGTTAATTCCATGCAACAACCCATGTGAATTCATGGCAGATGACGCGTTGTAGATAACGATCGATTAGCCGACCTTTGCCAGGCTTATCAATCCATTAAACTCCCGAAGAATTTCACCAACAGATATTTCCCGTCACTCGAGCACACTTTTACATTATTCAAACTGAGTTTTCTTTTGTTTTTCTTGAAACCACTCTCACGTTCTACGCCCTTATGAAATTTGATGGGAATTTTTTATTACTTCATGTAAAAATAACGCAAATAGGAATAATGAACTTAAAAATCATTGAAAATACAAATAAGAATGAGAAATTAAGAAAATGAGTAAAAATGACGAAGAATGTATTTATCTTGAAATGCGATCCAATGTTTAAATTAAATGAAAGAAAAGAAAACCAATCAGTGCTATATTTCACGTTTTCGGCGTACTCAGTCAAACTCAAAGAGTGTGGAAAAAAGGCGCCAAAATTTTCAATTTTCGGGTAATCCCAGCACGGAGCTCGGTTCCCGGGTCTGAAAGCAGTTTGTCAAGTGCTCCGGGGAGCCTCGTCTCAAAGCCACTCGAAGCCTCTGATTTCGCCCGTTTATCCGATAGCGACCACAAAGACGCCATTCCCGGGATATCCAAGGATGGCACTGCAAATCCTGCATATATGTATGTCGCGCGAGTCGTAGATGATGTAAATTGACCCCTTCGAAAGGCGACGCTTCGCAAGAGAAAAAACACGCTTCGAGCTTCAATAGCGTAGGTAAAAAAATGTTCGGCTATAGTTTTTTGAAAATATCCGTCTCGATATTATTGTCTCAAGAATTTTTAATTATTGAAGTTTTTCGGGACTCTTTGAGTCTTTGAAAGAATTTAAAAAAAGCTGTACAGATAATGAGGAAAAATAAAAAATATCCAGTTAAAATATTTGAAAAAGACGAAATTCTAACCTGAGTAACTTAAAAATCACACTTTCGAATCAAAAATTTATACAATTTTGAAACTCTGAAATTCGTGAAATTGATCTTTTATTGATCACGGCTTGATCTTTGCCCGATCTCGGTCTGATCTTGGCCTGACCTTGACTTGACCTTGACCTTGACCTGACCTTGGCCTTAAGAGGATCTTAAGATCATCTTAAATTTTCTTTGATATCTTAATTTTTTTCAGTCATAACATTTGAATGACTGCATGATTGTCTTTTTTAAAAAAGTTTCACTTCTCACGCAAGGTCTCAAGCTTGGTAGTTTTTTTTTTTTCAATATTTAAATTATTGACATTGTTACTTTTTTGTGATCTGGTCATCAAAATAAAGTGAAAAAGCAGCCTGAAAAAAGTCTCGTATATCTGAATGAAAATTCTTCATGTGAAACTTGAGAAGTGAGGAGCTCGTGATTTTTTGCAGTGCTCGAAAAAGAGAGAACGATGAAGTTCTCTTTCCGGAGGGTAATCCAGTTTCTCTTAAGACTCAGCCAAATATAGATGTGTAGCTTAACGAGGGACTAAGAGCGAAGCACTCCGAGTTGGCCGAGTAAAAGCGCTGCGGTGCATACCGATGCGATGGAAATTAGCGTGCAGTTTAAGCCCAACAAACTCACGTATACAAAGCTTTGGCAAGAAAAAGTTCAAAACTCTCTTCTCCAGACCGTTTTCAATTTTCAGCTCGATTGGTATCAATGCCGCTCACTAAGGCGAGCGAGCTCTTGATTCCCGCCACCCTTTTATTTCTCTTAAATTAGGTGGCTTTGTGAAAGTGAGATACTCGTTTGCAGTTTAACAAAACGACGTTTTACGGATTCTGGAGAGTCCCAGCGTAAAGTTCAAGTGTTTCAAGTTTTAACCTTTTGAATTTTTGAAGAAAGGGGAGTTTATTTCTGAGAATGGAGTTTTTTTATTTCATAGATTTTTAGGTTTTGTTTCGATAATTTTAACTCAGATAAAACCGAAAATAAAAAATCGCGAACTTTGCATAAAGTTTTTTCAATTTAATGCTTCTTTTCTTTTTTATTCTGTTTACTCGAGAAAACTTGTCTGTAGTAATGATCATTATTATATTTTCCTGAATTTTCATACTTTGTGAAAGTGAGAAACTGGTTTTCAGTTTAACGAAACGACGTTTTACGGATTCCGTAGAGTCCCAGCATAAAAGTTTCTTGCAAAAAGTTTTCACGTTTAGAATTTTCAAATGTTGAATTTCCATTTAATAAAATAAAATGTTTTTGTTTAATAGAATTTAAGTTTTTACAAAAACAACAAAATTACTTTGCTTCTTATTGAGGATTTTGAAGTTTCATTTTATTAATTCAAACTCAAAAAAATTTGAATATCATTAATCACGAACTTTATATGAAATTTCGCAACTTTCATGCTATTTTTCTTTTTTATTTTGCTCACGAAGGGAAACTTGTTTTCGGCAATGACCACTATTTTATTTTTCCTGAATTGCAAAACTTTGTGAAAGTGAGAAACTCATTTTCAGTTTAACGAAACGACGTTTCACGGATTCTATAGACTCCCAGCATAAAGTCACAACGTTGAAAGTTTTTCACCAAAAAGTTTTCACGTTTCTGTTAAATTAAGTATAGAATATGAATTTGTGGAAATGGGAATTTTGTTTCTGAGAATGAAATGTTTTTAATGAATAGCATTTGAGTTTTTGGTTTTGAAATTGAAACGTCAAAATTATTTTGCTATTCTAACTGGAAATTTTCAAGTTTAAACTCGGAAGTACCGGAAAAAAAATCACGATCTCAAAAAATAAAAAACAAAAATTTCGGGATTCAGAGATAAAAGATTGAAAATTGCAGAATTGTAAATATTGTGATTGAGAATTAGGGAATCGTAAATTTTAGGTTACAGAATTGCAGAACTTCAAAATTCAGAAAATAGAATTCCAAAATTAAAAATGCAAATTATTATCGTTCATTTATAATTTATTACTGTTATTGTTTTTTTCAATTACTTGTTTTATGAGTTGTTTTTTTCAATTATTTAAATAAATTCTTAATAATAACTTTCATTTATATTCATATTACTGAACATTATTTTGAATAATTGAATATTTGAACAAATATGAATATATTATCAATACTTGTAATTTAATTTTTTGCCAGTTTTTAATTATTGTTATTAATTATTTTCTAGTTTTTTCATTTCTCATTTATTCATTGTTCATTGATTATTCATTGGTTCATTTTTAGCATTATTAGTTCACTTTTTTTTAATTCATTGTTTATGGTTCATTGATTTTCATTTAGTGTTTCTAAATTTTATTTGTTTCTTTTTATACATTTTTGATTAATTTTTATTATTTATTTTTCAATATTATTTGTACTATTTAACACAATTGATAATTATTCGAATGAATTGAATAAAACTTTGTTATTAATTTCATTGTTCATTAATTTTACTAAATTACTTATTTTTTGTTATTTATTTTATCATGGATTTGTTAGTGTATCTTTAAGTATATTTATTCATTGTTCATTTTATTGTGATTTATTTAATTTTTTTTTGTTTTGTTATTTTAGTAGGTAGTCATTTTTCATCAGTTTTTACTACTTACTTTTACTAATTTTTTGTTTGTTATTTTATTGTACATTTATTTCTTGCTTATTAATAAGCTTTTTCATCATAATTGGTTCATTTATTATGTATTGAAATATTTACTGATTTTCGTGAGATCCTTACTGTTCGCTCACAATATTAATCGAAAAATTACAATGAAAATCAAATTGATTGTAAATATCGTTCTATAGCTTAACTTTTTCAACTTAATATTCACTTTCCCGGTAATGTGATTGAGATTGGAGTTCTTGTAACTTTAGAAAATGTAGATTGGCGATCTCGTTGGGGCGTTGCATGGCCGAGCATGATCTAATGAGCCGAAGTATAACGATAATCGAGGAGCTAAATTCGAGAGTAAATGAGATCACGAACAGTGAATGCCCTTAATGAGGTAACATTAAACTCCATCGAGGAGAACGAGCTATTGGTGAACCAAGCTAAATGGCGTTTGATAAGTTACAACAGCACCCGATTTACAGCCCCGATCGTGCGTCAAACCCCCCCAACAGTCGATTTGCGTGCGAGGATCGCTCGATTAGGCGACCGCACGTAGTACCCAAGATTCAGGGCTACCAATTCCTAACTTTCGGCTTTCTCAGATTCGCTTGGAAATCCCGACGTGATTCTCGGATGAAATGGACTTGGCTTTTGGGTCGAAAAGTTTTCAGAGGAAATTGGGGTCAGAGAAAATAGTAAAACCAAGTCATGAAATATTTTGGAAAAGAAAATAAGGATTTTACAATTGATATAGAATAATTAAAACAATATATAATATATAGTGTATAATATATAATACATAATATATCATATATCATATATAATATATAATATATAATATATAATATCATATATCATATGTGGTATATGATATATAATGTATAATATATAATATATATTATACAATATACAATAAATAATAATAACAAAAATACCTAATTATATATCTATAATAAAACTTATAATAATTTAAATGTATTCGATGTATAAATTCGAAAATATAATTTGAAACAATTTATTATAATAAGTATAAATAAATATGTATTAACATAATAAATAATGAATAATATATGATATATGATAAATAAACCAATTACGATGAATAAACTTATAAATATCGATGAATATATAAAAAATGAAATAACTGATAAAAACTGATAAAAACTGGTAAAAATAACTAATAAAAATAATACAATAAAGAAATATTGAAATAAATAACGATAAAAAATAGGGACAAGAATATAAACAAAATATAAACATAATACATGAATTTATCATTAAAAAAACGGATAAATAAATATACTAATAGATAAACTGATATATTCAGAATAAAATAAAAAATAAAAAAATTATAAAAGTAAATGAGAAAAAACAATGGAAAAAAATATAGAAAAAATTTTGTTTAAACAATTACATCGAATTATGATCGATAATGAAAAATAGCACAAACAATATTGGAAAATAAATGGTAAAAACTTATTAAAAATAAATAAGAAGTAACAATAATATAAAAACCGATAAAATGAAATAACAATAAAATTTATAAACAAATAAAAACCAATGATCAATAATCAATGAATGAACGAAAAAATGAACCAATAAAAATTAAAAATGCACCAATAAATAATCAATTAACATTAAATGAATGAGGAATGAAAAAACCAAAAATAACTTATAAAAATAACTAATAAAAACTGACAAAACAATAAATAACAAATGTTGATTTTATTCATATTTTTAAATATATAATTTTTTTTAATAATCCCAGGGGATATGATTATTACTAAAAGTTATTATTAAAATTTTATAAAAATATCTGAAAAAACAACTTATAGGACAACTTATTAATAATAGAATTTTCATTATTATAAAAAATGTTATTTAATAATAATGATTAATTATAATAAGTGTTACATAGAAAAAAAAATATTTTTTCAAAAAATAATCAAAACTTTGAGAATAAAAAATCTAAATGACTTATAAAATAAAGTATATTACGAAACAAACAATGACAAATTTACAAACAATAAATGAAGAACAATAATAAATAAATAAACCAATAAAAAATTGACTAATAGTAATGAATAAATAGACTTACTGATAAACAATACAAGATAAATTAATAAACAAAAAAATTATAAAAACTGATGAAAAATAAAATAACAAACAATAATTCTATTAATTATGGTATATAATATCCTTAATATTACAAAAAAAAATCACATAAACGTTTGAAAATTTACTAACAAAATAAAACACCCATAAAATAAATAAGCAACAAAGTTTACAATAAATGAATCAAAAATTGAATACCAACAAATGATCTATAATCATAAATAAATGAACCAATGAACGAACCAATAAAAAAAATCTTAAATTATATACCAAGAAATAAATGAAATACTTATACTAACGAGATTTAATATTAATAAAAACAAAACGAAAAAGTTGTTTCAACGCTTGTATAAATACCATAATAAACACTACCAACAAAATCATTGAAAATTACTATTAAAAAAAAATTATCACCTTGAATAAAACATTATAATACAACATTAATAAACATTATGTGCATTATTAAGAAACATTATTTATAATTATGATGACAAATAATAATAAATAAACATAATGTTGAACTTAGATAATTATTAATAAACATAATGTTAAAAATAAAACATAATGTAAAACATGAATAATTAGTAATAAACAATATGTTTAACATTAATAATTGTTAATTAACATAATGATTGATAAAAATAATTAAATTATAAACATTATATACATAATTTAATAGACATTATATACATAAAAAATTAATATAATATTATAATAAAACATGTATCAAATAATCTAAATATTTATGAACCTCTACGTCTCACGTGCGGAATAAAACTCTAGCGATTTTTTGCTCGGCGCGCAGGGAGATGAATAGTAGTTTATGCCCCTCAGGTGTAGAAAATATAGGGGAATCTCGTAAAAAGAGTACAAGTGGTGCGTGGGGAAATTGATCCTGGTTCGTTCAGGAGCGGGTTAATATGGCTGCAAGTTGTGGGAAAAGATGACTTGGATAGTGAGGTCGTTATTTGGAAGGGCACTGTAATACAATCTATTTGGACGTGGATTGCGGATGTTTCGCGATACAAATGAGGCAATTCCGTCGTAGCACGCCGAGCGAAGAAACTCTTCGCATCCATTTTCTTCCGGTTGCGTGTGACGGAAGTCGCGGCTCGGTTTTCCGCGCAATGCGCATATGTTCTCCAAAAAACCCAAACTAAATCCTCGCTGCAAGACGTTCTTTGCCAGATTGAATCTAAATCTAATAACTCAAGATTCAATCTCGAAAATTTTCCAAAACTCCTCGATAACGTCCTTTTCAAGAGTCTAACTTTTAGAAATCAATAAATTTCAACAAATCTTCATGTACAACGTTTTTTTATGACTTCATAATCAAAAACAAAGCAAAAACTCCAATATCGTTAAATTACAGTCGCAGTTTTTGCGTATACGAACTGGAATTGATTGTGTTTCCGTGTTAATGAACTTGGCCCATCATTATCGAAACCATTGTCGTCGAGGCCGGAGCATTCGAACATTTCCAACTCGCTATAACTGGCGGTGTATTTGATCTACGTGCTTTGGCTCCTCTTTCGCCGAGCATCTCCAGCATTTCGAGCCCATCGGTGATTTCCTGAGCGATCAGAACCCAACTTCCGCAAGACACGATAACGTCATTTCTCGATTCATGAATTTACACGACCACGTACTCAAGCTATATCATCGATCTATGTAAACCACTCGGGAATAAAGATCCCGAGTAGGCTTCACAATCAAAATCATACCGTCTTTGACCTTGATTTCGACCTTGAATAGTTGGAATTTCGAGTATTTATATGAAAAACTAATTTCCGAAACTACGTTACAACTATAACTGAAAAAAGTAGTATATATAAATAATTTGCATTATTGTGATTAATTATGACATAAAATATCATTATTAATTACAATCATTATATAATTTTTGAATTTTTAAATAATTATATGAAGACATTATGATTGAATATAGATATTATTTATAATATTTATGTCTATAATATGATAGATAATATAATAAATATAATATTTATGTAATAGATAATTTAATCAATACGTGGTTTTTCATTCTCGTGTACATAGAGTATAAATTCAAAAATTTATTATTTATTTATGAATAATTATATGAAGAAATTAAGATTGAATATGAATCTTTTCAAGTATAAAAGTAGTATAATAATTATAACTATGTAATAATAATATTAAAATTATTATTATTGATAATAATGATTTAAATATGTATGATAAATTATCAATAATGTAGATAACTATTACGAATAATAATGACAATAACAATAAGGAGAAATCCATTATAAACAATGAAATAATGGTATAATATTATTTAAAATTCTGACATAATAATATCATATTGGCAATAATAATTATTTGAAAAATATATATAAACATTTATAAAAAAATACAGATATTTATGACTAATAATAAATGGTTTAAAATATAATGATTATTATTAACTAATAATCCGAATATTATGAACAATATCAAATACATAAATTGAATAAAAAATAATAAAAATAAATAATAATAAGCATTTTTATTTGAATTACAATAATAATGACAATAATAATCATAATAATGATAAGAATTATAAGCAGACATCAATGATAAATAATGAAATTATCACATTACAATCTTGAAAATTAATTGTTATTATCATCATGGTCGAATTATTGTTAACGAAGATAATATATAATAATATTATTGATAAAGATATGCAGAAACGAATAATGAGTTCATAATTGTTTATCATAAGATGATTCTTATCAATAAATATTATTTTTGACAATATTCATTAATTGAATTGAATTATCATTGTAGATAATTAAAATTATAATTGTATGCAGAAATTTATAATAAATAATTATTAATTATTGTATTAGATCTATAATGAATGAACAATAATAACAATCAAATGGTAATATAAATTAATTAATTAATTAACAATAATATATAAATTCAATAGATAATAAGATATTTATAAGGATAGTTTATAATAATAATATGAAGTATTTGATAATATATAATGAAACAGTTATCTTATAATAGTCATAATCATTAATTATATTGATAATAAATATAATAATAATAATATTAATTCATGATAAATAATATAAGAATTGAATTCACTATATAGATAATTGTCCATAATTTAAGTTATAATAACTATTATTGTATAGTTATTATATGATTATAATTATTGATAACTAAAATAATTATTTATTAAATTATTCAAAATAATTGTATAATAATAATTATTCATAAAAATTTTTTTTTGCAATTTTTTTATCGAAATCCATGAAACACGTATTTTTGACTATTCGATAATTTAGCTAGAAATTGTACGATTGTTGTAAATTTTCTTCATTATGTAAAAGAAAAAATTTTATTGTTTTTTACTCATTATATTGTTTTTTTTATTGAAAAAATTGGATTGCTTGTAATTTATAATTATAATACATCCCTGAATTTTCATATGAAAGTCAAAACAAACCCTACACAGAAAAAATCTGCAGAAGATGAACCCTTATTCCCAGAATAAAGATTGATAAGTCAGAGTTACCCTCGTTTTTCTGGGGGTAGTGCAGGAAATTCAGGGTAACTCTGTAAAATAGGGGTTGCTACCCTTACGATGAAGTACCATTAGCTACTATGAACAAAACCCAGGTTTCGCTAATTGCACGAAAATTTATTTACTCGATATTTTCAGGATTTTTACGGCTTTTAACTTACTTTTTTTGAAGTTTGAAGACGTCAATTTCGAATTCTACGAAAATTGAGTTGAATTAAGACCGAAAAAAATTGTGGTGATTTTTGTTTTTCTCACGGAGCGTAAAATATTAATTATATAATATTATGAATTCATCGTCATTCATAGTTATAATGGGTAATTATTATCGTACAATCATCATTAAGTAAATAATTCAGAATAATTCGTTATTGAATCATTAATTTACGGATATATGTTTCAGAAATGTAATTTAGGTATAAAATTATAGTATAAAATCATATAATACAATAGTATACATATAATAATATAAATAATACGAATAAAAAAAATAAATATGTAATAATATAAAACTACATATTTTGAAATCAAAATGCAGTTTAAAATTTATCCAAAGAAGTTGAAATGCATACAATTTATACAAGTAAACTGTTAAATCCAAAGATATCAATATTAAAAATATTCCAAAAGAAAAAACATGTTTTTTCGAAAAATATAGGGGAAAATTGTATATTCAAATGCGCTCGTGTGCAGCTGCTTCCATACCGGTCACGCCTGGAATATATTAAATTTCTTGGGGCCACCGAGGCCGGCTTTACGATGTAGAAACAGCGTGCGTAATAACACTGCAGCATTGTTCGAACTCGATACGAAATAGAAGGACCGCGTTATTCATAAGGAACAACGTCTCCATGGCATCTAAATTAAGAAGACGCGGAAGATTTGCCATTTCCCTTTTCTCCTTATAAGGTAATACCTGCACTTAAGGGGGTGTTCCCGGGTAGAAGTTTGAAAAAATCGATTTTTTTTTTGGCGTTTTATTGTACCTTATACTATATACTATCACCCCCCAAAGTCGTT
>JAPYZL010194842.1:0-14606 GCA_030522825.1 Platygaster orseoliae | reverse complement strand
TCAGGTCATTATGATGATAGTGAACTATCATTTTTTCAACATTTCGATGAAAAAAAACGATAGTCAATTTTTTGTGACTTTTTCAGGAATTCTGACCCATACTAAAAAAAAAAAATTATAAAAATAATACTACATTCAATATTTAATTTAATCATATAATTATAAAAATATAATAATTGTGATGTAAACATAAACACAAACAATTAACAAAGGTTCATTGATAAAGAAGGTGTAAGTTAGTCTCAAAATCAAATTTTGTTTTTTTTTTTTACTTATAGTATTATATCACCCCGAAATGAAAAATTTTATCCTCAAAATATTCTCAAAGTCTTCATTTTTATCCTCAAAATGTCCTCAAAGTACCGAAAACGGAAATAAGCAGGATATTGAGGACTTTTTGAGGACATTCATGTCCTCATTTTGTTCTCAATATGCTCCTGCGGGAGCATATTGAGGATTTTTTGAAGATTGACGCGAAAATTTTCAGGGAGCATATTGAGGACTTTTTGAGGATTTTTTGAGGTTTTCATGCAGCTAAATGTCCTCAAAAAGTCCTCAATATCCTGCTCATTTCCGTTTTAGGTACTTTAAGGACATTTTGAGGATAAAATTTTTCGACTCGGAACGTAAATTGAATATTTCAAGGAGCTACAAGAAAGTGTATTATTACTTTTGTAGTTTATTTTATAAATATTTGAATATAAAAATACTGTTAATTGATTATAATAAAGTTATTTGATAGATTATAACTTATCTAATCTTCCTTACATTGAATAATGTCTTGTTCCTTTCATTCCGAAATTTTTTAAATATTTAATGTTCCTACTACGGAAAATCAATAATAAATTAAATATTTTTAATAACTGAACTTAGAATTCGAGGTAGTCATAATAAAATAACATTTTTTATATGCAAAACAGTAAAAAATCCTTTCAAAAACTTCCCTAACAATCATTACTTCGAGTTGCTTCGAGTTCAAAGACGTCCTGTTTTGTTTTTCAATTTTGAAGGGTAAAAAGTGAAAATTGGTTTCCAAATTTTTTGTTGAACATTCTTGAGGGTTTGAAGAAACAAATAATGACTTTTTCGGAAAAAGTCCGAAAATGGAGTTACGCTGGGATGTTTAACCTTTGTAAACTGTACGCCAAAATGTTCAGAAGTGATAAACGGTATACGTTTGAATGTTCAGGCGCCGCGAACTCTACGTTATTCTGGCAGGAACCCATCGATATACTCTGTAAAAAAAGTTTCCTAGACTA
The DNA here is from genome assembly GCA_030522825.1 of Platygaster orseoliae. Lineage (NCBI taxonomy): Eukaryota > Metazoa > Arthropoda > Insecta > Hymenoptera > Platygastridae > Platygaster > Platygaster orseoliae. The sequence continues at coordinate 13,347 of JAPYZL010194842.1, read as the reverse complement.
ATTTTGGGTTGAATTTTTTACGATTTTTTCAGTGGCTGTAACTTAAAAACTACTGTAAAACTAACAAGTAAAACTTTCCAATAATGTATATTTTATGTTAACGAAATTGATATTTGCTAATATTTCTAGCAATAAATCAGAAAAACACGTCTCTTGCAAATATTTCGATAACGTTTCTTTGGAAAAGTAAATAATTAATATTTTCGTACTCAGCGATCAAAAATTAGTCTGGAAAACTCTCCCTCTGAGAGGAAATCGTAACTAACGAAAAATCTGTAAATTGGTGTTACCTATGTTTTCGATAAGTTTGGCAGCTATAAAAAGAAGTGCTTAAGTGGTGTTCCAGTGATTGGTGCCTTAGTGCTTCCAGGATAATTTTAACAACTGAATAATGAGTGTTATATTGCTATCAGAAAAATTAAAATAGTGTTGCTTAGTGCTATTAAAGTGTTAATAGTGTCAATAGTGTTTTGATATATCTAGTGCAGTTTTTTGCTAAAACGTTTTTCAGTGTACGCAAAAAAGCGTCTTCTATGTTCTCTTAAAGTAAGTACCTTAAAACTTTCAAAATAATGAGAAACAGATTTATATAAGAAATTTTAAACATTTCAAAAACTACAATTCAGTTGCTTACTATAATATTTGAAGTTATGAATTATTGTAATGGATGCCATCAAGGTAAATCGGAGAATCAACAAGTTGAAACAATTTTTCCATTTAGGACTCTGTGAAAAATTGACAAAAATTTTATAAAATCTTCCAAGAATTTACTGATTTTTGAACATTTTGTCCAACTCCGTAACGAAAAAAATACATGATACAAACCTACATGAAAAATTGTGATGCAAATTATTTGATTTCAATCGTTATCAACAAAAACAAATCTTCTGATAATGAATGAACATTTCACGATGATTATGCCTTATTTGCTCGAACAACATACGATATTATTGTTCTCGCATTATCGTGATTGATTATAGTTTTTTAACTCTTGCCTTTCTAGTAATGAAAGGAATGTTTCTTTCGAAACAGATTTTGAGGGATGTAATATATAACCAGAAATTTTTGTTTGCAGAACTATTATGACTATTGGTTTCTTCGACAAGTTAATGAAGTTTCTACTTTGCTCTATAAAATATACATTTGACAACTTTCACATTTTTCATCTAGGAAAACATCTTAATTAAATACTGTTTGAAGACGATTCCCAATCAGCCTTTCGAATATTTTTATGACAGTCGGAAAATATGAAATACCATTATCAAATTTAAAAATAGATTCTTTTACATTTTTTATCCTCACGTTTCATGCCAATAAAGCCATTTTCTGGCATCTTAACTAAAAGAAATAAATCTAAAGTTCAATCGTTTTAATCTACGGTAGATTTATTGGAATGTTTATTGTTACAGATAAATAATGTCGACAAAAACTGTATCGTTTATAAGAAGATAAGCAAAATTGACGGGGATGTCGAAAAATATTTGTTATCAATAATTCACACTGTGACAACTCTAAAATACAATAAATAATCTTCTTAGGTTCTATCCACTATCACTTTGATGACATTCAAAAATAATAGATTCTGCATATAATATTACAGATATTTTTTTACGAAGTTTTTGGGAGATATCTTCTTGTTTGAAATCATTTATATGATATTCGTAACTACTGAGAACCATACAGTTAATTTTATTGTAAACAGTGTTCATGAAAAATTGAAAGTAATTACGCTTAGGCAAATAATCCTGTAGTGTGAAAATTACATCATGATTGACAAAAATCACGTGGTAATAATAATATTTCATTTAAAATGTGTTAAACAATATAAATAATCTTATTTTGTAATATTTTTTTTGCAAGTTCATACTATTTTGTAAAAAGATTAGGCATTTCAAATAAAATAATGAGTGAAAATTTGAACTGTAAAATGTGGAGTGTCAACACTGAGAAAAAAATTCAAAACTTTTAGACGTTTTCGATATAAAAGTACAAAAATATTGTAGTTACAATATTTTTATTTCGAAATATAACGTTTATTTAATATTTTATTGTAATAATTACTCTACCTTTTTTTACGTGTACTACTAAATTATAAGTTTTTTACAAGGTTTCCTTTTTTTAAATATGCTTTTTCAACTGTTGAAATAATATTGAGCAAAAAAACTAAACATTTATTTTCATCACTTTTTTTTATTTCAGCGCGTAAAATTGCATGTGTCACAATTACCACAGTTGACTCTATTTTTCCAAATGCAAAATGTGAATTTCAAAAAAATTATCTTAATGCTGCATTAAAGCAAAACTTTCCATGATTCACTCTAATTTATTAAATCCACTTTTCCTTTTAACAACGTGCTAACCATTTTTTAACAATAAAGCATTCCAATAAGAAATTAAATTGTTTAGAAAACTTTTTTATTCAACGCTGTGTGGAAAAAGCCACTTTTCCACACGCTCGGTCGATGCAAAACTGGCATTTACACACATTGTTAAATAAAATATAGCCCTTCACTAGTGTGTAGCAATGTTTAACTCATCTGATTACAACCCTCGCCTTCAACTCGTGTTGCAACTCTCAGATTCGTTAAAAAAAACTTTTCCACACTAATGAAAAAATATACGAATTTTTTGCTAAGCAACGAATTCCCTCGTAACAAAGTTGCTTTTAGGAAACTCAGCGGGATTATCGGCGTCCACCGCGACTTTTATCAGTGTAGTGACTTGTATTGTTTTTTTTTTTTTTTTTTTTACTGGAAATCTCGGAGGCTTATAAATATCGCCGCGCCGTTGAACTTGGATGATTCGATAAATTGGCGCGAATCGAACGTAAGTTTTTACTAGTGCTCTTGTTTACTAAACCGAAAATAAAAATTTATATCTTCAATAGAAGTTAATTCTTATATTGGTGCTAATCGCATACGCTTAAATCGTTTTAGACAAAATGCGGCAACTGTTTCTGATTGCGGCGCTCGCGGTCGCTGCCCTAGCGGAAAAAGCGACCTTTGATAACTACAAAGTCCTGAGAATCACCCCGATTAAAGAAAAACATCTTGAAATTTTGGAAAGCTTAGAGGATGTCAGCGATGACGTGAGTATTGCGCTTTTTTTCTAAAAATATTATTAAAATTAGAAAATTAAATTCCGTCAGACGTCAGATCCAATTTATTAATGCTTTTTCTTAGAATGAGCAAGATAAAAAAAATTTCAAAAAATAGTGCTCAAAAACTTTTGTACGTTGCGCAAAAATGAGAGCATTACTAATTTTCAGCTAAGAAGTATATGCAAAAAATTTTATAATCCATAGTACATGTTCTGGGTCGGACCAACGGTCACAAACCAAACAGTCGACGTAATGGTGAGCCCATCGAAACTGCAAGACTTTGTGAAATTAATTGAAATGTACAACATGCCGCATGAAGTTTATATTGACGACGTGCAAGAGCTCATAAATAAAGAAAATCCGCCTAGCATTGCGAGAGCTGGTTTTGATTTCAAATCGTACCACAGACTCGATGTTATACATAAACAACTGGACATGCTTGGTGAGAGGTATGCCAGCAACGTCCAAGTGATCACAGTGGGAACTACTTACGAAAAGCGCCCTATCAAAGGTGTCAAGTACAGCTCGGGCGGACCTGCCAAACCTGGAATTTTCGTTGAGGGTGGAATTCACGCACGCGAATGGATCAGTCCTGCCACGGTTATGTACATATTGGACCAATTTTTGACAAGTCATGATCCACAAGTCCAGTTCCTTACGGATAATTACGATTGGTACGTACTCATGGAATACATTAGGTATTTATTTTGCGCGATGCCCCTGATTTTTCGGGAAAAGTAAAGCGCCAAATTTCTCGTCATGTATTGCCCGACAAGACAGTCCGACTGAACTTTATCATATATATGGGACTTTTAATAGGAAATGAGCTGCAAAATTTTTGTTCAATTTTTTATACGAAATTATCTAAGAATAAATATTTGAATTAAAATTTATCATTATCGATAATATGTAACTGAAGTAGTATTTCAAATGAGAATGCCAAACACTTATAAACACTTTTCAATAGCGTATCATGAACAAATTTTGCAAATTTATGAACAGCTGCATACTCTCTAAATCTTAATCAGTCAAATTTTAATTAATTAAATCTGTCACTGATGATTCAACTGAAAAATCTGTTGTTCTCACTATATTGACAGATTCGTCAATAAAAACGTCACTGATTGAATCTATTGCAAATTAATCGAAATTCCACAGTCCTATAAACAAACGTTACGAGAACAAGAATGACAGCATTTTTTGGAATATATTTCTTTCATATTAATGATTAACTTATTGTATAATAAATAATAACACCATTTATTCTGGAATTTATGAACATACGCTTGTAGAACTTGGTAGAAATGAACAGACAGAAAATGATACAATAAATGAAAAATAATTGTTTTTTAATTAAAAAAAAAACAATTCAAAATTTTTTGCAATGAAATGCTTTATTATTAGATAATAAATAACAAAACTTTAAAAAAGTGATTTCTTTTTTTGATTCAACGATATCTTGTTTTAAACGAGTTATGATTGAAATTTCAATAAAATTTGATAGTATCAATATTTCGAAAAATTTGTACATAAATAACATACATATATATAATTATCATAAATAATTTAGCAAGTAATTCATGAATTTACGAAGTAATTTATTAAACAATAAATTGAGAAATTATCATATATTATCTTATTTTTTTGTATTTCACTGTAAATTAATTATATTTCTTTAAACTCTTTATATTTCATCCATTTTTGAATCTACCAATTATTTCATCATTCAGTAGCTTCATAATTCATTTGTTGATTAAAGAAATTTTTTCTACAAACTTTCATTTTTCGTTGAATATTAAAAAAATATCGTAAATTAAAAACATCCAAAAATGTTTTGACTTTAAATATTTACACAGTTTAACTATTTAAAATAAAAAAATTAGTATTATAAAAAAATAAAAACTATTGTCAAGTCAGGAAATCTTAAATGCCCGAAAATGATAAAAATTTATTTCGTGTAAGAACAAAAAGGAATTTTATTGACAAGATAGAAAGTTTTACTGATTTTATAAATTTGAGTACCTATCTTTTTCTGAAATGTTAATAAACATTTTTGAAAATCGATAATAAATCAAAATGCCAGCGAGTATGATCAATTTCCCTTTTTTAATATTTTGATACAATGATTTTCGATTTAAAAGTAACAGCTTTATTTTTCCAACATAAAATATTTCATTTATGTCCATGACAAAAAGTTTAGTAGATTGTAGAGTTCTGTCAAATTTATTTGCCAATCTAACTGATTCGGCCAGTTAAATTTGACTGATTTGCCGTTGCCGCATTTTTTTAAATTGATCCTGTCAGATTTGACTGAAAATCTGTCGTATTTGACAGATTCAGTTTTAGAGAGTAAAAAAACATCGAATTTTTTCAATTTCTTCACATTTAAAATCCTCGTTTGCTCCAACTGAAAAGATCATTTCTTGATATGTAAAATCTATAATGACTGCAAAAGAAAAATTATTTGTTCAACAGCGCCAACTTTTTTTTTTATTGAAAACGATTTATAACTCTATCGGCACGACTGACATTTTCAATGATGCTTATTCCAACTGAAGCTCAGTTGTATCAAATTAAAATAAAATTTTTTCTCCGTGTGCATTTTACAAAAAATAGATATTTATGCTACAAAGGAGAAAAATGATGATTCTAACGAGCGCAATTGCGCACTCGCTTCGCTCTTGTCCAAACTTTGCACTCGTTAGAATCATCCTTTTTGTCTCGTGTAGAATACAATATTTTTTCCCATGCATGTATAAAAGTGGCCACTTCATTGATATTTCCCGCTGATTTCCGAGTACCCCAAAAAGGGGCTTTTGTTCTCGCATTCCATAGAAATAAAGTGGCCTTTTTTACGGATGCATGGGAAAAACACTATTATCTTTAATTTTCCTTTAATTTTCAAAATATACTGTTAAGCATTTCCATTCCATATGCATCTATGACATAAACAATTTCTAATAACGATCGTTGCCTTGAGACTTTAGAACCAAAGACTTTTGTCCACTCTCAACAGGTTACATTTTATAGAATAGTTCAAGATTTATAATGTTTTTATGTCAAATGCATGTGTGAGGTCCAAAACTAAGCAATTATATTTAATCCCAATTTTTTCTGCTAGGTATTTCATTCCGTCCGTGAATCCCGATGGTTATGAATACACTCACAACAAGGTAAGTTTCATGGATAAAAAAGATTAAACAAAATTGATCAAATTCTTCATAATTTTTTTTTTTTTTTCAATGTTCCAGTTATTGAAAATTTTGAATAATCAAAGATATTCTTCACATTGAAAAACATATTTTTCTTCGTCTGGAATCAAAATTCCCCAAATCAATTCCAAGACCAGTTTCGATATTTAAGTGAAAAAACACAACCCACTGATTTCATTATAACCAACGCAATATTTATTGTGGTTTATTGTAAAACATACTTTTACATTCAAAAAGGATATTACAATAAAGGCAGTGTATCATAACGTGCAATGTACTTATCAACAACGGTATAATTTGATGTATAATCTTATCGTACACTGTAAAAAATAATCGAAATATTTCCATACTATTCCGAAACATTCTATACATGAATGATAAAAATTCTACTCATGTATGGGAATTATAAAACAAAGTATGGAAAATTTCCTATAATATATGGGAAGTTTTTTTTTTTTACAGTGTAGTCACGAAATCAATTGGAAATAGTTTCATCAAGCATTAAATTGCCTACGATTTGAAATTGCAAGTTTACGTGGAAAATCTTTAACATATTTGGTTTATAAATTTCAACTTGTGAAAATATTTTGAGCTACCTAAACATAAAAATTTCATTAACAATAAATAGTTTTCGAGATTTGTATACGGAAAAGTGCTGACTTTTATTTTCAGAACCGACTTTGGCGCAAGACTCGCAGACCTTATGGCATGTGCATTGGGGCAGATCCTAACAGAAACTGGGGTTACAAATGGATGCGTGAGTTCAGAAAACAAAAACAAATAAAAAAATTTTACAACAATGATTCTTCAACAAGTTTGATATTTTTAAACAACTCTTAAATCTCGTGCTTTTATTCATGTCCAATATTTGATCATTCAAAATCCAGAAAATATCTTCAGATTCGTTTATTGTAATTATTTCTAAATTAGAAATTGCAAAATTCAAAGGACAATATATTACAAAATAATTTATGTATAAATAATTAGAATATAATTGATAAATAAATATATATCGTGTATAGTTTATATACTAGTTTAAAAAAACTTATTAAAAGAATTTCATTGAAAATTACATCATGAAATTTTTAGAAGTATTGAACCTAAACTTCTGATAGGAATTGTATTTGGATAAAACCAGATATTAATTGCTGCTTGCTACACTGAGAGAAAAATTTAGTACTTTTAACTAAAAAATGTAGTAATGGGGCATCGAGATGAAATAAAGTAAATTTTACTATATACAGTATTGTATTATTCGAAGTATTCGTATTGTAATCATTGGAATATAGTATAGTAGTTGTAGCTGTAGGTTATAGTGAAACTTTATAGTCATACTTATGAAAAAATATAAAAGTTATACTAATTTAAGATAATTTCCCAGATTTTGTATATTCAGAACTTTTTTTTACTATATATCAACTTATAATTTCGATATTTGATGTTTTACTATACTGCATGCTAAAAATAAATCGCTACAATATATGAAACATTAATATAATATAGTAATTTTTCCAATATTTATAGTACAAATCACTAAGTTTTTTTCTCAGTGTAAAAAGATGATTATTTCTCAGAAAAAATGCTCGGATTTTCAGAAGGAGGAGCGAGTTCCAGCCCTTGCGCAGAAACCTACGCTGGGTCATCTCCATTTTCCGAAATCGAAATGAAAACCTTGTCCGACTATATCACATCTCTCAAAGGCAAAATCTTTGCATACATCTCATTCCATAGTTACTCTCAACTATTAATGTTCCCTTACGGTCACACGAGGGAGCACTTGGAAAACTACAATGAACTCGTAAACACAATTTTCATAATTTACCTCAGTTCCGAAAATAAATGAAAAATATATGTACTCTGTTTTTGACAGTTGGCGATCGGCAAGAGCACGATTTCGGCTCTTTCGAAAAGATACGGAACCAAGTACATAACAGGAAACATAGCCGAAACTATATGTAAGATACTTTTGCAAAAATTTAAAACTTTTCAGTTATAAGTGGAAAGGCATTTCGAATCCATCGAATAAAGTTTTATACGATTGTTTCGAAAATGACAGTTTAGAGCTTCAGGGAAAAAGAGAAAGATACAAAAAGTTAGAGCCAAAAACTGAAACCCAGGGGAGAGAATTTCAAATGAATAACTTATTTTTCATTTTTTCGAGCTTTCGCACTGAAAAGCCATTTGATTTAACTTAAGTAAATTTTTAGTTGAGAACAAAAATTCAAGTTAGTAGATACGTAAAATTTTTGGACTGAAATAGAATTTGTTAGTTTGAACTAAACATTTATTTAAGTGGAGTAAATATTCAGTTGGTCAAATAACGACCAATCGTTTGCTTGAGCCAACCAAATCGGTTTTTCAGTGCAATAATTTCTTTGGCCTTCTTCAGAAACCGCAATTTTCACAAATAGACTTGTATTACGATTTCGAAAGTTATGCAAAATACAATCTTTTTTTTAATTTTCATACATTTTATTGATTTTTTGGATCTAACAAATTAAAGGTTTTTACTGTTGATCATGAAAATGAAGGCATTTTTTAACAATTATTAGAAATATACGGAATTTTTCACTTATTCGCTTTTTCACAAGGCTTTTAACCATCAAAAATCAAACACTCGTTTACACAGAAAAAAAGGATTTGCTGTTTCAACACAACTTGACAGAAAAAATTTTTTGGCAGCAGTATATTACTATTTTGTTGCCTTAACAAATAAGTTACTGCTGCAAAAAAGTTCATTCTATCAAGTTGTGTTGTAACAGCAAATCTTTTTTTTCTATTAGGTATTCTTCCTGGCGCTCTTCAGAACTCGTAACTTACGGAACCTTTTACGGGTGTTTTGTGCGCAAAAACTTCAAAAATTAAAGAATTTTCAAAGTTTTTATTCTGAGTTTGAAATTTACATCGCATTTCAAAATTCTAAAAGTTGAAATTGGAGAAAATTATAAATTTCTGAAATAATTGAAATTGAGAAAAATAAGAATTCGAAAGATATAGAAATCCGAAAATGTTCAAAGTTTTCAGATTTTCATAAATTGTATTATTTTAAAAATCTTTCAAAATGTCAAAATCGCTGAAAATTACTGACATATTCAATGAAGTTCAGATTTAAAATTGAAAATATCTGAAAACTTTGAAAATTTTTGAATTTGCGAAAATGTTTCAAACTTTTTGGATATGTTGAACATTTCAAAATTTTCTACTTTTTCATAATTTAAAGTTCAAAAAATTGAAAACTTGATAAGGATTCAGAAAAACTTTTAAAATTTCCGAATGATTCAAAATCTCCTTAGTTGTTAAAAATGTCTAACATTTTCGTGTATGAAATATTAAAATTTTATATATCCGAAAACTTGGAGTTTTAAAATTTCTTATAATTCCATTCTTTCTCTATTTTTCAATTTCCCCAAGTATCTATTTTGATATTTTTAATTAAAATTTGAAATAAAAATTAAGAGTTCATTCACAAATTAAAAAATTCAATTTAGAAGTTTTAAAATCCAAAAATTTGAAGATTTTTTTTTATTTTTTAAAAATTTAACCGTTACAAGAATTTTAAGTTTTTATTCTGAATTGTAAATTTTGTTAAAAAATTGAAATAGAAAATAAAGAATAATTCGTAATTGGAAAAAATTATAAATATATCAAAAATTTGAAATTGAGAAAAATCGAATTTGAAAGTTTCATAGATCCAAAAATTTTCTAAGTTTTTAGATTTAAATACATTTTCGACATATATATTTAATATAATTCCGATTGAAAATTAAAAATATCTGGAAACTGAAAATTTGTGAATTTGCGATAATGTTTTAAACTTTTTGAGGATGTTAAAAATGTCAAAATTTTTAGTTTTTCATAATTAAAGTTTCAGAAAATTCAAAACTTTCTAGGGATTTTGGAAAAATTTTGTAATTGCCGAAAGTTTTAAAATCATCTGAGTTGTCAAAAATTCCTAACTTTTTGGTGTATGAAATTAAAAAATTTTGGAAATGCAAAAAGTGTAAGTTTTCTAATTTCACAAAATTATCAAAAATTATCGCCAAGTTGTAAAAATGTGTAATGTATTTGATGTATTCGAAATTCTAAAATCTTTCAATTATACAAAATTGTCCAAAATAACCCACATTTTTTACATATTCGAATTTCGTAAAATCTTAAACATCAATGAAGATTATAAATGAGATTCATGAGTAATGGGGCTAGGGGTAATCTATAAAATGTGTGTAATGTGAAGTTTTTTCATTATTATGTCTCATTTCAAGCAAATTCTCTCACGGATTTTTGAAAAGCGCTAGGGCATACCTCAGAAACTGCAAATTGCAGAACCTCCCACGTTTCTGAAAATTTCATTCACACATGTGTAACCCCGAAAACATTATAGACGTAGCCAGTGGAAGCTCGTGCGACTGGGCCAAAGGGACAATGGGTCTCCCAATGTCATACACGTACGAATTGCGTGATACAGGTCGTCACGGTTTCCTGCTACCCGCTGACCAAATTGTCCCCAACGGGGAAGAGGTCATGGACTCACTCGTAGCGATGTTCAAAGAGGCCCAAAAATACGGTTACGGCACGTCGGTATAAAAAATCAAGCCAACGTCGAAACTTTTGCCAATAAATAAACGTACTCGTCAAATTTTTTCATCACATTTTGTGTCCAGCGAAATTGGAGTGAATAATTCCATCACTAAACCAACCACTATTCGGTTTTTTCACAAAAAATTAAATTAGTTATTTTTCTTCTTCACGTTTCCAAAACAAAATTTTTTGGCGAAAAGACCGAATTCCCGATAGTGCATACGATTGAAAACGATCGGAGTTATTAAATTCCTAACTTTATTCAGTTTAATTTGTATTTTATGGAGTTTTTTTATTTCTTTTCATTCATTTATTTTTTTTTTTTTTTTTTTTTTTGGGGGGGGGGGGGTAATTACCCGACGCGAGTCACGAGGAAGGAAATCAAAAACAGAAGTTTCCGCAGTTTTTTGTGGGCTTGAACGAGGACGCTGAGTAAATCCAAAATCATTCGTTTCGGCTTCTCAAAGGTGACAATGCGGATGTCGTCCTGGGGGCGTTTTCCTTTCCCCTGTTTTGCTTCTTGTCGCAGATTGTCTTGGGGGATTTCTCGGTGCCCTGGTTTTTTGAATCCAGTTCCTGAAACGGTTATTTTCGAGGATATTTTCGATTTTTCACTTGTTTCTCTTTCATTTTAATTTTACGAAATTTGCACAGAAAATTTGAAAAAATTTGATAAATATTTATATACATCGAAGATTCATTTGTGTAATTAAAAAATATTTTCATTGAAAATTACTACGGTTATATATTTCCCCAAATGTGACTGATTTAGAAACAGAAAAAAATTTTTTTTTAATAAAAATATTGAAATAAATTTTTCAATCGAAATTTTGAAAAATAAATATTTACGAATTTGACAGATTTATCATAATTTAACGGAAGATATTAATGATTTGAAAATACGTAATTATAAAAGGGATTTCTTTATTTATTAATTAAATAAATTTTATATAAAATATGTTTCCAATACAGTACATTCTGTTAACAATTGCAAAATAATAACGTGGTTTATAAAAAAATGTAATGTTTACTTTGCCAAATGAAAAGAAAATTTAAATATTCTTCAGAAATTTCCTTTCACTGTAGTATACCAGTATCGCCTTGAAATAAGCCATGAATTTGAGTTGGATAGAATGCAAATTTTACAGGGAGAAAAAAATTGTCAAAGAGAAAAATTACTTGAATTGCTTGTATTTAAGTTATTAAATCAAATAGTAATAAATATACAGGCTGAGATAACTGTATTTATTTAAAAGAATAAAGTAGCTTTTAAGTTCCTAAATTGAAAAATGTTATAATTACATTATATTTATCGGTGTCTTCTTGAGATAAAAAATGAAGTTTCCTTACTTTGTAGATTTTTCAAAAATTTTAATCCTGCTAATTAATCAAGTATTTTTTTGATGTTGATAAATTCTTTATTCTGTACTATTACTCGTTCGTTTTTATATATTAAAAAACATCTAGTGCAGTTTTTTTATTATTTGTACAAGATCTTTTTTAGAATGAGTAGTTTTTATGTAAACTATTTATAGTTATTACTATTTTCATTCATTTCTTAGAAAAAATTATTGTTGAAAATTTTTTATGTTATTAATATTTGTTCACAAATTCAACCTTTTTTGAAATTTCATAAATAAAAGTCTTCACCATCATTTAAAAGCTCACATATTTTTACTTTCTGCTGATCATAAATCGAAGAATAATTTACATAATCCATCAATTTGTTTTCAAATTTATTTCTAACGTTTTCTCAACTCTAAACTTCACTACTTTATAATTTATTTACTTATACAAATTTCAAAAAACAAAAAAAAGTTTCGGATTTCTTGTTGACTTCAACTACCACGTGACATGGCCATTTTGGCAAATTATTTAAATTACTAACTACAACAATAATATCAAAACTATAAAGTTTATTAGGTTTCTCAACAAAAAAATTACATAAAAGCGTAGTGGTTTCCCTAGAAATCAAACAGTAAAATTAGTTAATATTTGTGCGGATAAATTAATGTGCATGTTAGTTTCTTGTTAAAAAGCATGATAAAGGTATTTTTAAATTCAGCCAAATCCAGAAAAGCAACGCCGTGATAGAAGGTGCGACAATCAAACCAACCTGTTTGTGGAGCGGAATTTCGGTTTGCTTCAGCTTCGTGACCTGTTTCACATTTTGCCGATTTCTGTGGTGTCCCAGCACCTCCAAGTTTCTTCCAAACAAGTTCTGGTGGTTTTTTTGTAATCGCCTACAAGCATAAAAAAACAATCTTACTTTCCTAGAAGTACTCTCTAAATCTGAAAAAGTGAAACTTCACTGTTTCACAGTGAATATTCACTTTCTAGTAGTGAAAAGTCTTCCACCTTGGAAATACGAGGTTTGTTCAAAAAGTATCGCGAATTTCATGTTTTTTCAAGAATTATTTATTTATTCATGAATATCTATTTTGTCCCCTTCAAAGT
>JAPYZL010194839.1:0-10434 GCA_030522825.1 Platygaster orseoliae | reverse complement strand
GTCCCTGATTTCGTCGCTAGTAGTTGCTCTAGAATAAATAACAAACTCAATTTTTTTTCAGTAATGTGTTCTCTTCAATGTGAACCTAAAAAAATTAACAAAAAAATTTTTTTTGGACAATTTTTTGCTAAAAAATAATAACAAAGAATGTGAAATTTCATATAAATTGCTACAGTTTATTTAGAAATAGTTGGAATTTTTTTATTTTGGTAGGGATTGAAGAGGACACATTACTGAATAAAAATTAGGTTTGCTTTTTGTTCTCGAGCAACTATAAGGGACAAAATCAGGGACGCCGTTTACCTTTTCACGGAGTGCATGGTCGACTTTGCTAATCAATAGCTCCGAAACTAATTTATATATTTTAACGAAATAAAAAAATTCAACTTGCTTGTTATGAGCTTTTCAAAATAGAAAAAAGTTCAAGCCTTTAATATGAAAACTTTTTTTCTGAACCACGCACAAAGATTCAGTATGATTTTGACCATCTATATGATAATCCCCCCTTAAGTAGCCAAATGGATTTTTCTGAAAATCATATCTGTATTGATTTTCAGTACTAAATAGATTTTTGGTATTATAAAATTTTTTTGTATTTTTGACTATCAACCAAACCTTTCAGGATTTTTTAGTATTTGCTTACACATATATTTATGTAAAAATTGCTATAAAGATTTTTATAATTCAATACTTAAGAATTCAAATTTGAATTGAGAATAAGTATTTTGATCGAATTTCGATTTTGTGAACTATAAGTTTAAATGTTTTTGTAATCTCATCAATATTTATACAATTCGAAGAATTTTTTCACATTTTGATCGATTTCAATATAGATTTTTAGTGTTTGATGCTTTAGAATTAAGAGTTGTAAAAATTTCGAATAATATAATGAATTTTTAAAGATTTGAAATTTGGAAACAACACTTTTTAATTTGCTGTAACCGACACATTGAATTTGACGTTGAATAAATGTTTAATTTTTCTAAGCATATAATTTAATTTGATGATACGTAATTGAAATACATGTTTTTCATCTTTCGTAATTTTTAAGCATATGTTATTTATTTTTCGACATATTTATGCCATATTTTATGCATATTTGCATGCATTTTTTTGTTGTTTTCCGAGCATAATTTTATCAACCCTGCTTATTACTGTTAAATTACCATAGTCTTGTAATTGGGGAAACCCTGAATAAACTTATAAATTAAATATTGATATAACTATATATAATATTGAATATTCTTATAAGACTATTCAAATAAAAAAAATTTTTAGATTGTCTGAGATGAGAATTGGATCATGGTGAAAAAAATAGATTGAGAAACGCGGTTTGTCACGGTGCAGTTGCCCCGGACGATGATGCGTAACGCGTAAATGCCGTTGCAGGCGAGAAACGGTTCTGGGGCATTTATCGTATCGAGTTAGCGAGATCCGATGCTCGCCGTATGCCATTCTGTGGACCAACATATGGTCCACGGAACGCGCTTTTTCGGGGATCGAAATTCTACGAGACCTCCAATCGAGGCGATCCACCGAGAGGATTATAATTGATTGGGATTCGCTCCCGATGTTCAAGGGCCAACTGTTGCGTCAGTTCGTGGGTGCTCGTTGGTTCGTGACATTTTCGGATTCCTAGGATTCAGGAACTTATCAGATGTCTGTTGAATTGGAATGTAGAGTAAAGAAAAGTGGATATCAAATTCCGAACTTCTCTAAATTCTTCATTTCATGATTTTGGGATATTTGTGTTTTGAAATTGGAATTTATAATATGTTTTTCTTAATAATGGATGATTTTTAGATTAATTTATCATCAAACAAAGAACAAGTAAATCGATTTCTCCCATTCTGCAATTCAAATAACAGTTTATTTCACAAAGTCAGGCCTGGCAACTATTTTAATCATCCCACAACACAACATAACATTGAGAAAAGTGATTTACAAATCTCAAATATTACAAAAAAAAAAAAGTAAATCAGTCAAACATGGTAATCCCCCAAAAAATCCACTTTCGCTTTCAATTTAATTTCTCGCTAACCTCAAGAAAAAAAAAGAAAATATATAGAAAATCATGATTCAACTCGATTCTATTCCGGCCATTTTCGATTCTCAACAAATGATACGATTATTCAATAAGGGCAAACAAGAACTCCCGCAGAGCCAAATTTGTCAGCCCCTCACCAAAAGAATGCAAAACAATTAATCTCAATGTCAGTTCTACACTAGCCTTGGAAAATACTCTATCACGTTCAAGGGCGTAGCCACGATTTCTATTGAGGGGGGGGGGGGATTTTAGTCATCAACCAAATCACAAAAAGATATCATTTATTTATGTCTTATTATGTCGAGATATATATGACTAATATTAATAATAATAATATGACTTATTATTATGAGAAATTGATAAACCAAATTGGAATTCCATATAAGAAATTGCAATGCAAATTTAAAAAAAAAGACCTAAATCTACGAAAATTATATAAGAATCGAAAAATTTGGAAATTTGGAAATCGAGTTGTAAAAAATGAAGACAGGAATTCATAAAAATATCAGAGAATCTTTCGTGATTCAATCTCTGAAAAATACTAAAAGTTATTGAATTTTATAAAAAAATTGCGTTTCTGAAAAATCTTCACAAATATAGCAATGTAGAAAAATACTAGAAAACGATAAAAAATCTTATAATTACTGAAAACAAAAGAAAATTCAAGTGTAACATGAAAAATACTCAAAATTAACGTAGACATAATTATCCTCAACATTTATGAAATTATCAAAAATCTATCGATATTTGCATTCTAGAGCATTTGATTTTTAGAACTGATTTGTAAATATTCACGAAAACACTAGAAATGTAAATAACACTGAAAATGCCTTTTGATTTCCGTAAGTAGACAAAATGCGAGAATTACTGTAAAATCTTTTCATACTGAAAAACTATATAAAGAAAATTTTCTTAACAATATTACTTTATGAAAAGCAGACTAAAGTGATAATGATGAAAAAAAATCATAAAAATAACAATACTAATTAAAAAAATCAGTAAAATTCGAAACAAGTTTGGAATTTTCACTTCTTTAACCAAAAATAATAACTATATTAACTGGAGAGGAATTTTTTTTAAATAAATTTATATTTATAAATGCTTGACTAAACAATATAACTAAAAATTTTTAAAGCAATAAAAATGTTATATGTATATTGCTAATAATGATAAATAATGAATCTATTGATATTTGCATTTCTGAGCATATAATTTTCAGAATTGATTTATAAATATCTACGAAAATATTATAAATCTAGCAAAACACTTGTAAATCCTTTTGATTTTTGTAAATAGACAAAAATGCGAGAAATACTGTCAAATCTTTTTATACTAAAAAGCCATATGAAGAAAATTTTCTAAACAATATCATTTCACGAAAAATAGACGAAAGTGATAGTGATAAAAGAATAATCCATAAAAATAAAAATACTAATTAAGAAAATCAGTAAAATTTAAAACAAATCCAGAATTTTTAGTTCTTCTAACTTTAAATAATAATAATTATAACTTGAGAAGAATTTTTCCTGAAATGAAATTATATTCATTAATGTTTGACTATACAATATAACAAAAACTTTTCAAAGCAATAAAAAAGTTAAAAATTGCTAATAATTATAAATAATAAATATATTGATATTTGCATTGTGGAGCATATAATTTCTAGAGTTAATTTATAAATCTCTACAAAAATACTAGAAAAAAAAAATACTAAAAACCATATTGAAATTCTGAAATACATAAAAGTTGCAGGAATATTGTAAAATCTTTCCATAGGTATTGAAAAACTATACAACAAAAATTTTTTAAACAATATTCTAAACAATATTATTTCATGAAAAATAGATGAAAGTAATAATGATAAATAATAATTCATAAAAATAACAATACTCATTTAAGGAATCATTAAAATTCAAAAAAAGTCCAGCATTTTCAGTTTGTATAACTAAAATAATAATAATCGTAACTGAAGAAGAATTTTTTAAGAAATGAAATTTTATTCATAAATGCTTGACCTTACAATGTAACTAAAAAAATTTAAAGCAATAAAAACGTTAAATATTGCTAATAATGATAAATAATAAATCTATCGATATTTGCATTTTGGAGCAAACCATTTTTAGGATTGATTTATAATTATCAATAAAAATACTATAAATCTAAGAAAACACTTGAAAATCCTTTTGATTTTCGTAAATAGATAAAAAAGCGAGAAATACTATAAAATCTTTTCATACTCGAAAACTATAAAAAAAATTTTCTTAATAATATTGTTTCACGAAAAATAGACAAAGAGATAATGATAGAATAATAATTCATAAAAATAACAATACTAGTTAAAAAAAAAAAAAAACAGTTAAATTCGAACCAAGACCAGAATTTGTAGATTTTCTAACTCAAAAAAATAATTATCATAACTTGAAAAGAATTTTTCCTGAAATGAAATTATATTTATAGATGTTTGACTATACAATATAACAAAATATTTTTAAAGCAGTAAAAATGTTAAATATTGCTAACAATGACAAATAACAAATAATAAATAATATAGCCAACAAGAAAAATTTTAACACTATAGCATATTACATACTTGAAATCTGTGTACTATGATTTTCTCAAAAATCTTTAAAAAGTTTATGTATAAAAATTCAAAACAAAATCATAAAATCCCTCAGGTCGTGAAAAATCACTAAAGCATGAGAAAAAAGTTCTCAACTCAGCTAATTCAAAATGACGAAAATTAAATTCCATTACATTTGATATAAATATGAAAAATATACAACTTTTGACTCGAAAAAAATTGGAAAATCGTACTCTCGTAACCACATCTTCAAAGATTAAAAATTTTAAAACACTGAAGTACAAATATGTGTATTTTGTTTTTTCAAAAGACTCCCCCTGAAAATTTCTTCTGCCTACACCTCTGACTCAAGCAGTAAAAATTTTTAATTCATGAACATTTAAGGAAGGGCAGATACCCCCCCCCCACCCCGCCTGCCTGTGCCCATGATCACGTTTTGTCTTTCGAAAATCGTTGATTTCACCTCGTGTTCGTAAAACGCGCAGAATCCTTAAAAATCGTCTGGAGGAGGTAAATAAATGTTTCCGAACAAAAGAGATGTGAAACGCTCATTAATCGACGTAAGTTCGTGGGCTATCGAGTTTTTCGTGGTCTGTGCGTAGCCCAGTTTCAGTGGAGTGATTTACAAGTCACTCCAGCGTGACGGCAGGTGAGCTTCGCGCTTGAGCGCGGTTTGATTTGACATTGGCCGCGGCGTCGAACCGCGCACCGCCCGCCCGTGCCGATCCCCGTGCAAATTTGGCCGCCGGCGAAAATGAAAACAATGCATTGCGCCTGTTCTACATTCGCGCGCCGCTATTTCCGACGCACGAATCGCGCTAATTGATTGGCCCCCATTTTTTTTTTCGCCTCCATAAAAATACTTACGCAAGGAGCAATCAACATTTTCGCCGGTTACCCTTTTTTGTTTACGGTGTTTTCATTGCTGATGAGGAGAAAACACTTTTTCAGCGATTCTTGAAAAATTTCACGAAGACTGAGTTTGGGTTTCAGGACTTTTTTCAGTTTTTGAGGGTGGAATTCCGGTTTTTTTGAGGGAGGTTAAATATGAGTGTTTCAGTGAAACTGAAAGAGCAGAGTCAGGGGCGTAGGCAGAAAAAATTTTTCTGGGGTGGTTTTTCGAAAAAGTGTGTTTTCTACAGGATACTAAATTTTTTTTCTCTGACGATCTGGCTATAGAAGTACGATTTTTCAATTTTTCCAGTTCATGGATTTGGAAGTAATACAACTTTTGGAGTCCAGAGTCGCACATTTTTCATGTATTGTATTTTAGAAGTTTCATCCAATCAGATTTCTCAGATTTCAAACTCGAATATCTTTTTTCGTTTTGAGATTTTTGAAAAGTGGCAAAGGACTTTTCGACTCAGAAAAATATGAAGAACATTTGGTTAGAGTTTGGTTTGTTATTTGTATCCCCACTTGTCGAAAAAGCGTATTTATTGTTTAGTTTGATGTTTTATGTAAAAAATATTTTATTTTAGATTTAAGTTTATTTATTGAATTTTATTGCACCAAAAATTTTTTAAAAAAATGTCGTTCACACTTGAATAACTTTTCTGATTTTGAGTTTTGTAAAAAGTGGCAAAGGATTTTTCAACTTGAAATTCAAAAAAAAATATTAGATTTCTTTTTGGTACGGGGATTTTGGTACACCCTGTATATAAATTTTTCTATATAGATTTATAAAATTCGATGGTTTAGAATGGCAGTTGTGAATCTTTTTGCATTTTTATAGATTTATGAAAAAATAATATCTGTACAGTATACAGATTTAGTGTAATATGTATATTTCTACAATTATTGTATATCATACTATGTACCAAAATTTGTATAATTTTTTGGTATTTTCATAGCTTTTTATTATTTCTGTAGAGTATTTCAATTGATTTTGAAAAAACACTATACTACATGAAGATTTCCAGTATTTCTCAGATTTTTTTAGAATCCGAGAAATTGATAAGGTTTTTTCAACATTTTTATAGAATTTGAGTGTTTTTTGAAATTGCTACATAGATTTCTAGATTTTGATGTACTAGAATTCTAATTTTTATCTATTTTCGCTAATTTTATAGATTTCTGGAGAAATTAAATTTATTTTAATTTTTTATGTTATACAGATTTCTTTTATTTCCATTTTCTTTAGTTTTTTTTAGATTTTTTAGCGTTTTTTTTTAAATTTCTAGTATTACTATAAATGCTTTTTCAAATTCTATTTCCTAGAATTATTTGAAGTTTCAAAAATCATAGGCATTTATAAAAAATTTTCAGAAAACAGTTGTTTTATAGAATTCTATTACTTCTTCAGACTACAAATGATTCATAAGATTTTTTCGTATTTTTATGTATTTTTGTATAGATTTACAGAATTCGATGCTCTAGGGTTTAAGTTTTTGATATTTTTAGCAATTTCGTAATTTATAATTTTTATTTATAATTTACTATGGTAAAACAATTTTTAAAAATTTTATATTCTACATTTTCCTGGCCGAACAGCTATAAATATTTAACTTCTCTAAACTCTGGAAAAAATTCTGAATTATATTTAACATTGACAACTTGTATAAAACGATTCGTCATGTAGTCTAGATTTTTGATATCTACTTTTTTTATTGTTAGTCATTGCCATTTTCACGCACTATTTCCATAATCTGTATTTTTAACATTTATTATCATAACGTGTTGTTATTTTTATTTAAAATAATAATAAATTTTAATTGAATTTCGGGAGTGGTTTGACTTAAATTAAAAATTCAGAACGTTTTTCACTCTTGGAAAATTGCACTCATATATTCAAATTCAAACAAGAATTGTTTTTAACTCCTTAAAAACAATTCTTCTAACTACTCAAAACTTGGAGTCATCTTTTAGAGTGAACAATCACTCTTAATGAGAATTATTCTGATTAAGAGTGAAATTCACCTTTCTCCTTGGCATAGAGTAAAAATACCATTCATTTCATTTGCTATTAAAAATCCCCCACAATCTTTTTAAACTTTTAATTAAAAAAAAAAAAATTTTTTTTCGTTTTTTTTTTAGAAAAAACCATGAGTCTTGTAAAACTTCCGAAAAATTCGAAAACCAAAATTCTCTTTATTTGTGTTGAAAAAATAAACAAACTTACATTATCCCTTCTTGCAGCAGATAAAAAGCGGCTCCTTGGAGATAAAAAAAGGCGCGTGCCTGGAGATATCGCAAAATGCTTGTATTTTCACGCCCGGCCAAGATAAAAAAAAAAAGGAAGAGAGAAAGAGCAAGATTTGGCCGTTGAAAGGAGCCCTTGTCATCCAGCAGGAAATATTCGACTCGTATCGTCCTGGCAGGACCGCGCTTGTGCACACATATTACTAAGATAGGCCTCTTTATCAATGTCCCAACAGATGAACAATTGTCACTAATACAGACACTTACGAGATTATCATGTTTCTAGGAAACGTCGATGACGTATGTTTTTATGACAGCAATAAATTTGAAGAAAACTTTTCGATTTCAGAATGTTTCAAAAATTCTTGGAAGAATTTGAAAAGTTGCAGAAATTACCAGGGTTCTAAAATGAATAAAAGTAAAAAAAAGATTCTTATATATCATTTTTTAAAGGTCAAAATAAAAATTTTCTGAAATTTTTGCGAAAGTCAGCCATTACACCTTTGTTTTTTGCTCCGAAAGCGTCCCTTTCCTCGTGGGTTTCGAATCATGTACATGATTTGAAATTTGAAGAATCTCATCCATCAGCCACTTTAACTGTCATCAACCAAAATGCCAAAAAACAGAAAGCTTTCGTAAACTAACACGAAAACTACAATTCCTTCTAGAAAACTTCCGATTTCCTTACCAAAAAAAATAGAAAATAAAAAAAAAGTGCAACTATTAATATTGACAAAGATTGGTTTCAAAAATTTGTATCCAGAATTTCGTTCTCCATCACGAAAGTCTTCGATAATGAGCGTGAATGGTTTTCTACCGGCTTTGAATAACTCGGTGATTAGCTCGTAAAGATTTGCGGCTTCTGTCCATCTTCTTTGCCTAACCTCAAAGCAGTTTACGTCAACACATCGGAGCCCATTGAGCCATGAAACCGCAATTCGTGGGGGTTGGGATTACGTTCTCTGCTTTCTTTAAACTTATTATCATTCCGGGATTATCGAGATGAAAAATGAAGAAATGTGTATCTGCTACAATATTATTGCTTTTGATCATCGATGATTGTTATGTAAATTTTATAATATGAAATCCCCCCTAAAAACATTTTCAACGTAACGTAACGCAATTCTCCATAAGCGTCAACACAGGAGGTCACGTTTGGTCAGACCCTCCCCCCCCTCAGAGCGTTACGTAATTTATGGACGACCCCTAATACAGAGTGTGTCTACTGGCTATTTGTTGCGAGTTAATATAGTAGTCGGGAATACAACTTATCATCTAGACTACTAATTGATGATAACTTATATGTCTGCTTCACAATACAACTTTCGTCTAGACTACAAATGAATGATAACTTAGATCAGCACACAATATCCGAACGATCGTTAATTTGGTTAATATATATATATGAATTATAACAGATAGTAGAGAACTTGATTCGAAAAAAATTTATGAACTTGAAATGTAAACTAAAGAATTAAAAAAAATGAACGCGTATTTTTTCCTTTTTTTGATAGACTGAAAATTGATGGAGTTTCAAAGGTTTTCAAAAAATGATGTGACGTCACCGTCCATATGAAGACAATAGAAATTTATATGGATTTTGACGTCACACCTCCCACTTCAAATTTTTAAAACGTCTGTATCTCCTGCAGTTCTTGAATAATTAACAAATGAAAAAATACGTATCAATTTATTTTCAGTTATCTAACAAACGTATGTAACAGAATTTTTTGATTGGTGTACATTTTTACGAATTCATATTTCTACTGGACATTTTTCCGCATTCATCTTTCCGAAAACACGATTTCCGTATGACTTTTTTTCTGCAAACCTGATTTCTGCATGATTTTTTCTCCGCACAGACATTTTTCATGTATATAACAAATATGAAAAATAATTATAATGAATTGAAATTTTTTATTTTCGAGTTACAATGACAATTAGTGATCGCCGCATTTAATAAGTTCTTGTATGATTTTTTAGTAAATTCGAAAATAAATATTCATTCTGGAAATGATCTTCAAGATTTCCGGCATTTCAAAAGATTTTTCAAAAAAGCAGTATCTTCCGTATTCCTTTGCTATATTATACGATTTAATTGTTTCGGATTTGTATTGATTTTCAGAAAGATATCTAAAAATCAATTCTCTGGACGAATTCAAAATTTTCAAGGTTTTGAGTGTGTTATCTTATAGATTTTTTCAGAAATTTGTACACACATAGACATTCAGTTTTTTAATAATTTTTATATTCTATAGGTTTTTCGTTTTTTCTGGTGTAAAGGAAATATTTTTTATAAATTTTTTTTTTAGAAAAAACCTCCAACTCCCATTTTTTCTTTTAAATAGGTTTCCTCTAAATTCTCTTTTTTTTATTTAATTATGAAAAATGATTTATTTCATATTTCATCAATAATCAATTATTGTTTCTCAACAATTTCTTTTAAAAAAATGTATCACCTTTTTTTTTATTATGTAAAAATATTTTTTATAAATAAGTTATTGAAATAAAAAACACGTAATTTTGAAAAAATTTTATTCATCTCTAGTCATAAATATGATGTACCGGGTGTTTCGGGAGACCCGCAAATACCGAAAATCATGGATTCCTTATAAAATTCTAAGACGATTTTTCCTTTACCACTTTTTACAAAACTCAAAATTCA
>JAPYZL010194825.1:0-25443 GCA_030522825.1 Platygaster orseoliae | reverse complement strand
CCCACCAAAGTTTTGGGTACTACAACCAAAACTTTGGTTATGATAACCAAAGTGTTGGATATTGCAACTTAATGATCAGTCATAAAAATTGAGCATTATTTGTCATTACAGAAGCTTTGGTTATCATAACCAAAGTTTTGGTTGTAGTACCCAAAACTTTGGTGGGTCCATATTTCACTAAATCAATGGTTGCTGTCACCAAACCATTTCTCTCCGTGCAATAATCCTTCAATCATAGAAATATAATAATATGATAAGAAAAAATAAAACTTCGAATAGAAGAAATAATTTGAAGAATGAATAAGAATACAACAACAACGTTTCAATTCTGAATATAACTCATATTGATTGTTATTAAAATGAGAATAAAAGAAACTTGGAATGCGGAAAAATTATCCAAGCAATAAACAGAAACAAATAAAAAAGAAATATTTTACAACGATTGTCAAAAATCCTCTAATAACAGGAATATCATAAATGTCTCAAAAGTTTCAAACGTATAAAAATAAAAAAAATTATTCCATTATTCCTCATCATAGAATTAATGCATATTTATTGATATTCACAAAATATAAATCAATTTTTCTAATTATTTCTTATTTCATTCATGGATGGAAATAAAAAATAAACCATTTTTCGTTTTCCTTTATTTCATAAACCTTCAAAACTCCAGGCACGCATTATCACAATAATATTTTAATTCTTACAACCATTTTAGTTTCCCACAAACGAAATCTTCGATCTCGAAAAAATCAACGGCGTTACGAATGTTACGATTCCATTTGCAGCGTTGTCATATTTTTCCGGGGATAAAGATAATAAATATATCGGTAACTCCCGTAAGGTATAGGCGAGAACGGGGCTGGGGGGAAGGGGGGGGGAGGTGCTTTATGAAGTGGACTCGAAGGAGGATACGTTATTGCATTATCGCTCAACACGCACCGAGGATTTCTTTTCCTCTCATTATCTCGTTCCCTGAAACGCGTATATTAGATAGGGGGTACTAAAGTTACCCTCCCTCTCTTACTCCCCTCCCCCGTACAAGTAATCGAAACTGGTTAAAAAGCTCCTATATCAGCTAATAAATACGTTGCTACCGCGTATTGCTTCGGGTTTTCCTTGGAATTATGTTCTCTAATCGAATTTCAGTTGAGAAATTTAGAAAAATGCTGATTTGTGTCGTGGCAAATCCTTGCCTCAACCAGGATACAGAAAATGTTATGTATGATGACGCGGAAATATAAATTGGTCAACATGGATTTCGGATAGTAAAAAAATGTTAGGAAGCGGAAGAGTGTATTAAAACACATTATTTAAATATATTTTATATATATAAAAATTATATTTAAATATCATTAATTTTCATTTTATCAGATAATTTCCTAGGATTTAACCCTGAATATGTACATGTAGAAAAATATGTTTGGAAAGAGTTTTTTGAAAAAAATTGACTCGAAATTATTTTATTAGAAATATACAAGTATTGGAAATTCTGAGAAAATTTTGATACCTGGAGCATCGAATTTAAAAAAACCATTCAAGTTGCATAAATAATAAGGAAATATAAAAAATAGTAGAGGAAGTAAAAATTATAATTTCAGTGACTTAAAAATGACGAAAATCGAAATCTATTATTCTGAATAAATCTATGAAAAATGTTTAACTCTTTACTCAAAAATTTATATAACTTTGAAATTCTTTGAAAAATCTTATTACTGAAAATAAAGGCGTTTCAGAATAAATTTTGGAATTATTTATTTCAAATTTTCAATAGAATTATCATTATAAGACAAAAAAAGACAAAAATATGTATATTTGAAAATAATGAAATTGTGGATGAATAAAGTTTTTGGCGCGCTGAACATGATATTTACTAAAAATTTTATGCACGATCGATTTTTAAATATCATTTCTCATCAATTTTTGACTTAGATTTTTTCATAAAATTCACTACGAACAAATAGTTAAGAAAAAAGGAAAATAATAATAGTTTATAGAAATTTAAAGGTCAATAAAATTTGGGGTTTTGATATTTTCAGTATATTTCGTTGAAATCGATATTATAAGAGTTAACTAAAGTTCTTTATTTGTCGACAAAAATTTGCTTGAAATATTTATAATTTAATAAATGCTATGTTTTTAATAATTTTTTTGATATAAATGTCAAAATGACACATTCTTAATTTAAAAATGTTTTCTGTTTGATTTTGTATTTGTTTAAGCAAGAATTCGCTATTTTCGAAAGATTTGCAGATTTTGTAAAGAAGTTTTTATGCATCATTATCATGTGATGATGAATTTCTTTTTTTTCTAATGGTTAACTGCCTAAGAAATTCAATTATTTATTGATACAGTTGTATCATTTATTCTAATATAAAAATTTTAAAATTTCGAGTATTCTTCATTAAAAATATCGAGATTATAAATTTTTATTTATGAACTGTTTTACATTGGTTAATTTTTTAATTTTTGTTCAACTTTACAATTTTGCGTTCAATTTGATAAAAAAATACATATCGAAAATTTATGTATTTGTAACACTGAATAATAATTAAAAGAAATTTTTCAATTTAATTACGAAAAATTATATAAATGTAGAAAATTAATTTTTTCGATGCACAATATTAATGTTGTTTGAAATTCTATATCCAAAATAACAAAATTTCAACTTTTCATTAACTGAATTTATGTAACCATTATTTTAAAAAAATTTATATACCTTGCCTTTTTTTACAGTTTTTTTCAAAAAAGCGTGATGATAATTATTACAATTTTTGATCGGCTCAAAAAAAGGTAATATTTTATTTCAACATTGTTTAATTGTTTTATTTTCCAATTATTAAATCAAAATTTCGAATTCTGAATCTTTCATCTTGTTTTGCAATCAATTATTCATTACAAAAACATAAAATTGGAAATTTTTGAATTTCATTTCTAGCTTTCGAATCACGCTGTTAATTACAGTTGATTCGGTAAATGAAAAAATTACATTCCAATACGAACTTCTATTCAGCATTTACAAATTCTCAATAAATTTCAATATTCGATAAAAAAAATATTTCCCTTATAAATAATTCCTATTTACAACTCCCAATTATAAATTCCCTAAGAAATTTTAAATTCTTCCGTCCAGGAATAATAACGGAAATTTCGAGTATTCTTCATTCAACATATCAAAACTATAAATTTTTATTCCTCAACTGTTTGACATTCGTTAATTTTTTAATTTCTTTTACATTTTACTATTTTGTGTTCATTTTGATACAAAAATCTATACCGAAAATTTATGTATTTGTAACACTGAATAAAAATTAAAAGAAATTTTCAATTTAATTACAAAAAATCATATTAATTTAAAAAATTAATTTTTTCGATGCATAATATTAACGTTGTTTAAAATTCTATATCCAAAATAACAAAATTTAAATTTATATACCTTGCCTTTTTTTACAATTTTCTTACAAAAGCGTCATGATAATTAACACAATTTTTGATCAGCTCAAAAAAAGGTTATATTTTATTTTAACTTTTAACAATGTTTAATTGTTATATTTTCCAATTATTAAATCAAAATTTCGAATTCTCCAACTTTTGCCTTGTTTTGCAATCAATTATTCATAGCGAAAACATAAAACTGAAAATTTTTGAATTTCATTATAAATAATTCCTATTTATAACTCCCAATAATAAATTCCCTGATAAATTTCAAATTCTTCCATCCAAAAACAATAACGGAAATGACGAAAATCGAATCCGTCGTATAACGTTCATTTACAAATTACCACATGCAAATCCGGAGCGTTCGTTACGCTTTCGCGGCCGTAAATTCCTCCATTTATCTTAAATTATTAATACCCCGAACACTTTCCAGGCGATATCGTTAAATTATCATCGAAAACACGCGCTGAAAGAAAAGAGGAGTGCGAAAAAACGCGGCAAAATTTATCGATCCAGGATTCAAACGAGCTCGTACGTGTAAACATTGTCGAGAAATCGCGTTCCCACGAAATAATCTTCAAACGTAAATTTAATTCACGAATCAAGGGAATTTCCTCAACATATAAATTCAGTAAAACAAAACTACATAACTACTGTATAAATTGTCATTCAAAAAAACCAATTCCCGACTCACCAAACTGAAATCCAACCCATCAAGTTTGACGATTACGGTACTCACCTGAAACACAAAAAAATTCCAAATATATTTCTGTTACAAAAAAATAATCTCATCCTCCACAAATTGACAATTTTTCCATCCCGACAAACCGCGAAAGAAACGCTAATTGCGAAACGAAAGTTGTATCCAATTAAGGGCGCTCGACGGCCCGCTCGTGTGTTTTTTTTTTCGTCCAGCCGGGTTGTAAAAATTCGATTCGGAGGTATCGTCTCGCGAAATTTCACGATCTTTGATACCGCTCGAGCGTAAGGACGTTTTGGTTGATGGACAAACGAGGGGAAAACGGTTATTATTGTGATATTACAGTAGGCTCTCGGAATGCGCGCTCGCGTGTGTGCTCGTTGGGAACGTTTGGACTCGTGCCTGGCCATCGGGAAGGGCTTCTAGGGCTAATCAAACGGGCCGAAACGTTGCGCGAATATTAATTAAAGCCAGATTTACACTTGGCTGCAACGGGGATGTTGAGGTTTTAGAAAGGGGGGAGGGGAGGAAGGGCTCTGGAGTTATGATGGTATTTTGGGTTTGAGATAGTGACGGATTTGTTGGTGATTAAGTAGTATTTTTTTATGATAAATGAGTTTATAAAATATGGAAAAATAAAATTCATAATTCATATTTTACAGAAATGTAGTAATATACGAAACAATCATGAAAGAACAAAATATTTTATTCAACTTAGAGAAATATACTGAAAATATTTGGAAATTCTTGAATATTTACAGTGAAAAATAAGTAAGTGATAATGTAATCAAATTAAATAGAATTCAGAATTCTCTATTTCGTAAGCTCTAAAATAACAGCAATCTTGGTTTCATAACAATTGTAATTTTGAATGTTTGGCTATAATAACGTAAACAATTTTTTTTTTTTTTTTGGAATTGTTACAACCCAGTGATTGATAAAAAAAACTAGAATCCACACAAATGTTTAAAATTTAAGAAACTTTGAATTTTAAAGCTTTGAATTCTAGAATTTTATAAAGGAATTTATATAAATATCGAGGAATATTTATAATCATAACTCAAACCTGAAAAAATACTGAAAGTATCGAAATTCTGTTTTAGAGATGTTTTTCGAAAAAACAAACGTTCGATTTTTGAAACTTAGAAATCTAGACCATCAAATTCTTAAAAAAAGTATATACAAATCTATGGAAATGCTAAAAATTTATCAGAATATTATAAAATGCTATAAAATCTGAAGTACAAAAAATTAAGGAAATTCAAAATCTGAGTAAATATGATTTTCCCAGAGATCTTTGAAAATACTGAAAATTGTTTAGAATGAAATAAATTACATATATATTTCTAAATAAATTGTAAACCATTGAAAAGAAAACGTGTTTAAAAATCTATAGGAATACTAGATATCCTAAAAAATGCTATAAATACCATAAAATCCTAATAACAACTCAAAAATTATGGAAATATAAAAATCTGCGTAGATCTCATTATCCCAGAAATTTCAAAAATACTGAAAATCTTTTGACATTAGAATTCTATAGCTCAAAATTGTAAAAATCATTTTTTATCATTTTGAAAATAAATTATTGATCTATGAAAACACTGAAAACTGAAATTTGTGAATTTCAAAAGCTGTAAATTCTAGAAATCTGTAGAATTAGTAATAAAAATACTGAAAAACATTACAAAATCGCATGAATAACATAAAATACACAAAATTAAAAAAATCCCTAAAATACTTACAAAATATCATTTTTCTAGGGTTTTATGTTTTTTTATCTTTGACGATTTGGTTTCGATAATAAAATTTTTCGATTTCACGAATTTTAGAGTTTGAAAGTTACTTAAATTTTTGAAAAATTTTTCATATAAATATTCAATACAATAGAACTGAATTTTTCGGTTATTTTAAATTCACAGAAATCAAAATGTTGCCTTCCTCTAATATTTTTAAAAATTTTCATAGATTTTTAAAAAAAATTATATCGTGACAGATTTTCTCAAAAAACCCCTTTACAATATTTTTTTGCTCACGCTCTTCATCAATAAGCTTTTACATAAAATTGTTTGTTTAACAATGTTAAATAATATTATTTCTACATTCATAACAAATTTCAATTCAGTATTGATTTTTTCATTTTAAATCCTGTTTTAAGAATTTTCTCATATTTCTATAAATTTTTCAAACATCTGAAAAATTCTGTGATAATTTCAAAATATACCTGAAGTTCTAACGTTTGAAAATAAACGAAATTTTTTGAAATTATTCACATTACCTTGCATAATAAAAATAATAAATAATAATTGAAATGTAAAAAACACTATTTAACGTTACTAGCCATTTAATTCTTTTTTTTTTGGGGGGGGGGGTACAGTTGAAAAAACCAATTTTTCAGTTTTTTTCCTAATTTATTAAATATTTAGAACTTTAGGCACACATTTCAAGTACGTTGATTTAAATTATTTTTTTGTCACCAACTCGTTGACTGTCAATTATTCATTCATGAAACTCAAATTCTCTCATTTCCAGAGTACCATTCGATGTTTCCGACTCATGCATCGAAACCAAAGAAGGTAAGTGATCCCGAGACCGTTGAAATGGTCGAAACGCGGAGAAAAGGCATTACAATAATGTTCGGAAAAGTCATTAAAGCGATTTGACCGTGGGACGACGAGTTTGGCCGAGCCATATTTACGATTATTAAAACTCGCGGCGGCATTATCGTTACGTGTTCGGTTGCGTTCTCCAAAGCCGAATAAAAGCTCGAGCGCTATCGGCCTGTAATTTTCACGTGGTTTACATTACATTCGAAGCCGCTACGACACGTGGGAATACCTTGCAAACGATGCCCGACAAACGCGATCTGCAAGTTTGTTGCCTCACTTGAAGAATTTTTAAACGTCGTCTTTCGTGAGGCAAAAGACATTTCTAAAAAAGTTTCCATTTGGAAAAATTATTGACATTGTTTTTTATTTTCAATGTTCAATGAACAATAGTATATTTCTCAACTAGTGTGGAAAAGTGGCCTTTTCCACCTGGCGTTAAATAATTTATTTTTATCGTGCAGCGAATCAGCATCCTAAAATAGCGAGACAAAAACGTCGCAAATCTCGTCGTGAAACATCGACACTGATTCCAACAACAATCCTTCACTGCCCAAGGTCAAGCCCTAGAGATACCCCAGACTCTTATACAGTTGTCAGATTTTCAGCCTCGTAAACGTTTATATGGCAGCTGTAAAGTCGGCCCCTTTGATACGTACCCCATCGTAAATACCACGACTTGGCATTTCTTTCGACTTTTTATTCCACAAGCACGTATAAATTAGACGTCACCTTTACAAACTCCCCGTCAGCCCATCGCCAATCGTTTCATTGCGCCACCATAAAGTCGCCTACGAGAAATGCGACCATTTCCACACTAGTGGGAAAAACGAGAAACAAAAGTCTAGTACTTTTTACTGAAAAATAGAGTAATGAGGGGTTGAGATGAAGTATAGTAAATTTTACTATATACAGTATTGCAGTATTTAAAATGATATATGATGTTTTTAGGCATAATAATGTAATAATAATAAATATTAATGATAATAATAAAAAAATACTTGATAATAATATCGAATTACTTCATATATAATATTTCAAATAATGTATTATACAAAAAAAAAATTATAATATATATAATAACTCGTATATGTATATTAATACATATGAAGAAATTTTGAAATGAGAATCATGAAAGATAATTACTCGTATATAAAAAAATGTAGTACTTTTTACTAAAAATTACAGTTATAGGGAATCGAAATGAAATACAGCAAATTTTACTGTATACAGTATCGGATTATTCAAAATATTCGTATTTCAGTCATTAGAATATAATATAGTAGTTGAAGTTGTTTATGGTGAAACTCATACATGTATAGTTATACTTATGAAAAAGTTTAGAAATTATTATCAAGTGAGGTAATTTTCCAAATCTTGTATACTGAGAACTGTTATTTACTACAGTCAAAAAAAGAATGTGTTTAGTATTTTTTACAATGTATTATCAACTCGTAATTGCGATATTTGGTGTTTTACTATACTGCATGGTAAAAATAAATATATTTATAGCTAAATGTAATATAATATATGCAAAATAAAATAATATTGAAGATTTCCCTACAATATAGTAATTTTTCAAATATTTTTAGTACAAGTTACTACGTTCATTTTTCAGTGCAGAATTTTCATTTTCTCCTGTTTTTCAACCCAACAAAACTATTTTTATTTTATTTCCTTTCACCATTACATGTTTACGCAAAATGATTGAAATTAAAAATTGCAATGATTATGAATAATAATAAAATACAAGTAAGAAACATTTTCAAAATACTCATGTCTGTGAAAAAAATTATTTGGAAAAAAGGGCTGATTAAAAAATTCAAATAATAAATTTAGTTAGTTAAATTACTACATTATAATGCATATTTGTTATTAGGTTTATTTAAAATTTTTTATATGATTATTTTAATAACTATCAATAATGAAATCACTGAAACACAACTGGCAACAACAAAAATCCACGTTTCCAGATTCAGAAAGAAACTTTTTTAAAATTTTTTAATAATTAAAGAATAAACAAGAAAAAAGTTATTATTTCTTTATATAAAAATATCGTCAAAATTCTATTAGAACAAGAATATTTTACTGAAAATTATATTCATTCAAATTTATTTAAATTCAATAATATTCATTTACTGAGAATAACTGCCTAAGGATGCAGTATAATCTTTTTTTTATGCAAATCAATCATTATTTATGTAACGAACGAAGTTAACAATTTCAGAAATTCCTCATGCAAAATAATAATATGTATCTAGATAAAAAATCTTTGAGTACATGAATATTTTTAATTACTATTTGATCTTATTTTTTATTGTATACTACTAACTATTTTTTATTACTGTATTCCTTCTTTTTAATTAATTTGATTCAAAAACCCACATCGAAAATCGATGAATTTTAAATACTGCAATTTCATGACAATGCAGATAATTTGAATTTTTGAAAAGTCTAGCTTTTCTAAATTTAAAACAACGAAATATGAATGGCAAACAGAGAAAATCCACTGTTTCAGATTCAGGAAGAATCATTTTATTTCGTGTAAAACTGCCAGAGAATGCAGCAAATTATTATTATTATTTTTTTTCATGCAAATAAATCATTTTTACACAGTAACAAAAAAAAAAAAAAAATTTCATGATCAGTAAAAAAATGTATGAAAAATTCATGAATTTTAAACACTGCAATTCTATGAAAATTTCATGCAAATAAGTCAATTTTTACGGTAACAAATGAAATTCACGATCAGTAAAAAACTGTATCAAAAAAATCCATGAATTTTGAAAATCGCAATTTCATGAAAATGCAGTTAATTTCGTTTTTTGACAAGTCCAACTTTTCTAAATTCAAAACAACGAAATATGATTGTGGCTAACAGTGAAAATCCACTGTTTCAGATTCAGAAAGAATCCTTTTATTTCGTGTAAAACTGCCTTAGAATGAAGCAAATTATTTCGTTTCTTAATGCTAACCATCCTTTTTTTACAGTAAAAAAAAATTTACGAACAGTTAGAAACTGTACCAAGAATTCATGAATTTTGAACACTGCGATTCCATGAAAATGCAGTTAATTTCGTTTGTTGTCAAATCCAACATGAAATGCAAAAAATTATTTTTTTTTCACGCAAATCATGAATTTTTTACAGTAAAAAAAACAATTCACGATCAGTAGAAAAATGTATAAAAAATTCATAAATTTTAAACACTGCAATTCTATGAAAATGCAGTTCAATTCCATTTTTGACAAATCTAATTTTTCTCAATAATATCCAGAACAACGAAATACGACTGGCAATAAACAGTGAAAATCTACTGTTTCAGATTCAGAAAGAATCTTATTTCGTGTAAAACTGCCTGAGAATGCAGCAAATTATTTAATATTCAAACGTGAATTATTAGCAAACTGAATAAAACACCTTATTGAAAATTTCAGTAATTACCTAATTTAAACTCACAATAATATACCAACTTTTTTTCGTAAAAATCAATCATTTTTTACAGTAAAAAATAACAAATATAACTCACTATCAGTAAAAAACTGTATCGAAAGTTCATGTACTTCAATCACTCAATAAACTCAAGTCGAAACATCTTCAATAACATACCATCGTTTTTTCTTGCAAATCAATCATTTTTTACCGTAACAAATAACGAAAAAAATTCACGATCATCAAGAAACAATATGAAAAATCCATGTACTTGAAACACTCAATAAACTCAAGTAGAAACATACTTCAGATTCATAAAAATTCAGTTCGATTCCTTCTGTCCACCTCAACCAACTCCAACTTTTCTCCATTCGAAACACTAAAACACACCTAAAAACCAATGAAAATCCACAAAGTCATCATAATTACTCATAATAATCAAAATGATTTTCCTCGCTACCTTGCAAAGTCGCGTCGTAAAATTTCCCGAGGCTCAGGCCCCAAAAGAGGGCCGCGTTGAGCTGCGACACGTTGTGGTACATCTCGCTTTCGCCCGATTCAACCACAACTTTCGCGCGCGAAAAAATCCACTATTATTTCCGCGCGTTCTCTACTCGTTTCACGCGACGTTTGTTAAACGCGCGATTGACGGTCGGGTCGACGAGCGCACCATCGAAACCGAACTAAATAGCGGTCGCCGAGAGGCAGAAATCCTGTCAGGTCTCCATGGTACTATGGGGAAGAAGACCCGCACACCAGGGGAAAGGGAGGGGGGGGGCGAAACGCGGGGGGATCATCCACAGCTTCCCCCGATGACACGCTAAAACGTTCCATGATTCACGGAGATTTGTGTTCACGGCGCAATATCATTGCCTTTCCTTTTCTCGCACCCTCGTTTTTTTTCTCTTTTTTTTTATCCTAGGAACATGATTCTGTCCGGGTTTTTATATTGAGAAAAAAATGTAGTGATTAGTGCGATAAAGAATAAATAGGAATGTTATGATATTATTTAAATTCTTTATGGAAGTACGTGTTGATTCTTATTATAATGAGAATAAAGAAGAATTTTTATGGGAGAAATTGTTTGAAGAATAAAAATGAATGATTCGATGAGAAGTATAATTTAATTAATCACTGATTTTTTGATTTAGTAGTGTTATTTTTCTGCATTATTTTTTTATCATTTTTGTTTATTTTTTGTAAAATAATTTTGTTAAGAGAATTTTCTTTGTATCAAGATTCGTAGTATTTCCGTATATTTTTAAAACTATCAATTTTAAGAATTCAATGCTCTAGGATAAAAATATCGATAGATTATTGATAATTTTATAAATTTCGTGGATAATTCGGTCTACGTTAATTTAAATAATAATATAAATCTTTTGATAACAGGAATCAGAGGTGTAGGTAGAAAAAATTTTTAGGGAAGGTTTTTCGAAAAAATATATACGTATTTCCTTCAGGATTTTGTAATTTTTTATCTTTGAAAATGTGATTACGAAAGTATGAAGTTTCCAATTTTTTTTGGAGTCAAAAGTTGTACATTTTTTCATGTTCGTAATTAATGTAATGGAATTCAATTCTCATGATTTTCAAGTAAATTAGTTTAGGACTATTCTTTTTTCATACTCTTAGTGTTTTTTCACAATTTAACGGATTTTATGATTTTTTATGGATTTCTATACATCCACTTTTAAAAGATTTTTGAGAAAATCATAGTACACAGATTTCAACTATTTAATTCTATAGTACTGCAAATTTATAATTTGCTATATTATTTATTATTTATTGTTTACCATTGTTGACTAGATTTTTTATTATTATTGCTCTGAAAATGTTTCACTATACATTGTAAACATTCATTTCAGAAAAAATTCTTTTCAAGTTAGAATAATTTTTCTTTTGAGTTAGAAAAACGAAAAATTCTGGACTTACTTTGAATTCCACTGATATTTTATTTAGAAGTGTTATTTTTATGAATCATTTTTTTTTTTTAAATCATTTTTGTCTTTTTTTCGTGAAATAATTTTGTAAAGGAAATTTTTTTGACATAAAGATTCCTAGTATTTTTGCATTTTTTCAGTATTTATAAAAAACAAAAAGATATTTGTGCATTTTTCTAGATTTATAGTATTTTCCTAAATTTATATAAATACATCAATTTTCAAAGTTGAATGCTCTAAAATGAAAAAATCAATGGATTTTTGATGATTTCTTAGATTTCGTGGATAATTCGGTCTGCGTTAATTTTAAGTATTGTTCGAATTTTTTAATTTTTTCAGTATTTGTAAGGTTTTTTTTTTATATTTCTGGTATTTTTATACATTGACGCCATTTGTGCAGATTTTTCAAAAACGCAATTCTCTATAGAATTCAATAACTTTGAGAATTTACCAGGAATTTCTAGGCTCGAAAGATTTTCTGATATTTTCATAAATTTCTGTATAGATTTTTTAGAACTACATTCAGAAATTTCAGAGTTTATAGATTCTGAGAATTTCCATTAATGTTAATTTTTTTGAATTGTTTTCTCACGTTTTCTTATAGGAAATGTGTAGCTGTATATTGTATTATAATTTATTTTCAGAATAAATACCTTCCAAGTTAGAATAATTGTTCTTATGAGTAAAAAAAAAAAAATAAAAAAACTGGACTTAATTCAAATTTCAGTGATTTTTTAATTGAGCCATGTTATTCTTGGGCATTATTTTTTTTATAATTATTTTCGTATATTTTTCGTGAAATAATTTTGTTAAGAAAAGTATCTACAAATAAAAATTTCTAGTATTTCTCGCATTTTTTCGGTATTTCTGAAAATCAAAAGGACTTTTCATTATTCTTCTAGATTTATAGTATTTTCGTAAATTTTGATATATATCAATTTTCAAAATCCAATGCTCTAGGATGCAAATATCGATATATTTTTGATAATTTCATAGATTTCGTGGATAATCTGGTCTACGTTCATATTAAATTTATTTTAATAATTTTTTTATTTTTTTATTAGGTTTTTTCAACTATTTCTGGTTTTAACATCGATGCCATTTGTGCAGATTTTTTAAAAAGGCAATTCCTTTCAAATATTCCAACTTGATATTGAATAATTTCTCGACATTTGTTCGAGGTAAAACAAAGCTAAATACAGGGAAAAAAGGGGTCGATCAGCGGTTTCTTATGGGCTCCGAAACTACGGAATCAAGGGCCATCTTCTTCCCCGTTCTCAAAGCGAAAGCATTTCTGCAGCATCGGGTAACACGACAATAAAACAATAATTAATTGTGACTGCTCGCTTGAAACGGTACTTACTGCTCGCTTTCACGATTATAGTTTGGCTTAGTTTTATGGTTATACTTGCTTTCCGTGGACACGCCTCGAAGTAAGAACCTCCAATCAAAATATACACTTGAAACAACCTCCTTTTTTTCCAAAAAAAAATACTACAAAGTAGATATATAATCGAAAATTCAAAAAAACATTTACAAAATTTTAAGGATTCGATGCTGTGATATTTGTGGGGATATTTTACTGATTCAACAAATGACAAAATTTTTTTTATTTAAATTTCTATTACTGCTATTTCTAGAAAATTCGCTAACCTAAACTTCCACAAACCATGAAAACTAGAAATCACTTGACTTTTACGACGTTCCTCAACAAGAACATTGTGAAACTCGAAACAGAGAACAAAAATTCGAAAAAAAGAAAAAGAAATCCCGACAATGCTTGGCGTTTATATTTTTCCACCGCGTGAACTCGCGGGGGATCCGCCCTTTAACGTTCGCGTGACACGTATGACGCGCCCCTGTGCGATATTCAATCCCAATTTTATGACACGGTGTAAACTTTTATTCGCGAATTCGCCAAGAATCAAAACTCCCAACGCGCTCGATTCCGATTTTATGCGGATCTTCGAGTTCAAATCGTTTCTAATAACATGGAAATCAAAATTTTATTTGCACTATTTTTCGTAGTACACTTGGAAAAAAACCAAATAATTCGTAATACTGGGAAAATGGCTGTATTTTAAAAAATTTTTAATATTATTTCAATTTTTTATGAATAGAATACGTAGTTAAAACGATAAAAAAACTTGTAAAGACGAAAAAAATGAAAAAAAATTAAAGGAATACATTTAAAACAGTTGATATTTACGTAGATTGAATTATCCACGATATCTATGAGATTATCAAAAATTTATTGATATTTGCATTCTAGAGCATTGAGTTTTAAAAATTAATACATATGTAAATTAAGAAAAACCCTATAAATTTAGCAAAATAATAAAAAATCCTTTTCATTTTCATAAATACTGAAAAAAATGCGAGAAATACTAAAAATCTTTATATGAAGAAAATTTTCTTTACAAAATTATTTCCCAAAAAATATACGAAAATGATAAAAAATGAATAAATAAATAAATAAATAAATAGACAAAAATGACACTACCGAACCAAAAAATCTGTGAAATTCAAATCAAGTCCAAAATTTTTAGTTAATCTAACTCAAAATAACAATTATTCTAACTTAGAAGGAATTTTTCTGGAACTTAATAAATTATTTTACAATATTTAGTCAAACATTTCTTTCAAGAAAACGTGGGAAAAAATTATTTTAATAGTGAATTATTAAAAAAATAGGAAATTCATGAAAATTTCAAGAATCTAAAAAAATTTGAAATTTGAAAATTATGTTCTAAAAAATTTTGATGGGAATTCATGAAAATACTAAAAGCTATTGAATTCTATACAGGAATTGCGCTTTTGAAAAATCTGCACAAATGGCATCAATGTATAAAAATACCAGAAAACGATAAAAAACATAAATACTGAAAAAATGAAAAAATTCAAGGAATACATAAAATACTTAAAATAAATGTAAACCGAATTATTCACGAAATCTATAGAATGATGAAAAATCTATCGATATTTGCATACTAGAGCATTGAATTTTGAAAATTTATATGTACTATAAAAATCTATAAAAATACTAGGAATCTAAAAAAATACTAAATAATTCTTTTGATTTCCATAAATACTGAAAAAATGCGAGAAATAATAATTATTTTTATATATAAAGAAAATTTTCTTTACAAATTTAGTTCACGAAAAATAGACGAAAATAATTATAAAAAAGTAACACTGCTTGATTAAAAAATCAGTGAAATTCAAATTAAGTCCAGATTTTTCAGTTTTTCCTACTCAGAAAAACAATTATTTTAACTTAGAATGGATTTTTTTTGAAACTAATTATAATACAATATATAGTCAAACATTTTATACAAGAAAACGTTGGAAAAGAAATTTTTTGTAACAGTGATTATTGAAAAAAAATCTGAGGATATAAAAACTTTAAATTTGGAAATGAAGTTCTAAAACAAAATAACGTATATGTAAAAATAATGTTAAAAAAATATTTTACTTTGAAACTACGCGATTCGTGAAATTTAAAAATCTTTTTACCGAAACAAGATCATCAAAAATTAAAATCATAAGATCCATAAAGAAACATATTTTTAAGTGTTTTAGGAATTTTCAAAATTTACTGACCTTAGATTATTTATTAATCTTTGCAGTATTTTTTAATATTTTTACACATTTCTTGCATTTTCATCATTAACTCTACAGAATTCTAGAATACGATGCCAAAGTATTGAAATTCACAATGATTTTTAGTTTCCAATATTTATATGAATTTCTAACTTTTGTAGATTGCTATGTAGATTTCTAAAATTCGATGTAAATACTAGTTAAATTATGAAAAAGTATGATAAATAGTAAAATTTACTATATTTCATCTTGATTCCCCGGTACTATATTTTTGCGTAAAAAGTACTATATTTTTCTCTCACTGTACTTCAAAAAAAATTTTTTTCCTACCCCTACATACATAACATGCCACTTTCGCAGTATATTTCCTCAAGACCTCTTCTCTCCTCATTTTTTTCGTCTCCCCGACATCTGTTTGTATTACAGAAAAGTGTCGAAAGCGCTAACTAACCCCGACTTGACTCCTGGGGAACGCAAAAAGGCGGCTTTTGTGTTTGCCTACAGATTAGTGAACTCGCACGATCCCCGCAAAGCCCCCCTCGTCCCGAAAATCCGTGTCAGTTCGCACCTAAATTCATGCTACCGAAACCGGGTGCGTGTCACTTTGAAATCCGGCTCTCACTTTTCGCCCTTACCTCCCTAATACAGATGTCAACGCTCCCTTTTTCGCCCCGACCCAACGACCAACATTCTTCGAAAGGCGAATCAGCATTGTGCGGATATATCCGAAGCTCGCAAATAACGGATCGAATTTATATTTCCACCAATTATCCGCTTGTGCGAGTCGAGCGGATTTATGACTCGCCATTATGCTCTGGCGCATGAGTCGAGTGCTTTTGTCAAATGTATTCATTTGCGCTTAATGCTGTTTGTTTTCTTCTTTTTTCTTTTTCAAGGAGAACTGCATCTTCACTTGATGTTCAGCATTGATTTCCAACGAAATTTCATCATGTTTCCAGTTCTTACCCAGGTAAAAATGAGTAGATCTTTTGATATCTACATGAGATCTATAAAGATCTGCATAGATCTATGAAGATCTTCGTAGATCTACCAACAGATCTACAAGTAGATTTATGTAAGTCTACGGTTATCTATTACAAGATCAAATGAGATCTATAGACATCTACAGAAGATATCTATTAAAGTTGGAATAACTTGAGTCGAAATTTCATCTCGAATTTTTCTCAGTGGACGTTTGGACCTTGACTCACATAGAAATTCACCGTATCACCAAAGAAACTGCCTTAGTTTACGTTCGGCTTTCGTTTGAGGAAAATTATTAGTGATGTAGATGCGCTTTAATATCCAGTGGAGCACCTCACGCGAGTGGTACGCAAAAGCTGGGCGAGGGGATGGATTATAATAAGGATAAGACTGAAGATATTAGTTTGTACGAGCTTCCCCCGGCTTCCAACTCTGCTCGTTACGGGCTAATTGTTTGATACCACACGCTTTTCGTGAAACGTTCGAGTGGAACTCGGATTTACGCATTGATAGAAGTTCCGGCTCTGAATACAACGCTCCATTTTCCTTGTACAGTTTTCAAGTGGCGGAATTAAGAATCATTAAAATGCAATGTAACTTCAAGGTCGCAACATTGTCGCTCATTTCAATAATTATGTTTGATCCTTTTTGAATTTCATCGAAAAATGAAATTCTAATGTCAGCGATGAAGTCAATTAATTCCAAGGGTAATTACTTTTGGCGAACAACGCTGTAATTATATGACAAAGTGAAATGTTGAATGATATTGATGAATACAAAACTGACTGGAACATTGTAAAATAATATTGCGAGGTCAACGTTAAATGCAATATGTACGTGGGAGTGCGGTAGTATTCGGGAGTATTGGATTATTGTGAATTATTGATGAGCAACGGAGGCACGGACGGATCGGCCGTTTAAATTCAATCAATTATCGGGTATAATTGAACTTTCAGCTTTCGCAAAACGGCCGCGAGCGATTAATGCGAAATGTTATTCGAAACGATAATGTCGGTTGTGTACATCAAGCTTTGGCATGTAATCAACGAAAATAGGATATTAGCAGATTTTATAAAGTACCCGTATATATGCGTTGCGCTTCCATGAACGTGCGCGATTTTTGTCCATTACTGCCATCCAAACGTTTATACCACACTTTTTTTCTACAATTTTATCAAGTTTTTATCGTATTAGGAAATTGAAATATTTTTTAAGACAGAGAAGAAACGATTGGTGTCGTTATAAGGCAAAATTGATGGTGGAGGGGGAAGAATTACAAAGAAAAATTGTTTTGCCCTGCATTTCTTATTTTCAAACAAAAAAGTATCAATCTGAAAATTTTTGATGAAATTGGTAAAATTTATTTTTATGTTAGATTCGTTTTAAGGCAAAATGAAAGGCAAATCGACGATTTATACGCTTTAGAGCGATTATTTTTTAAAAAATTTTACGAATTTCTCTCTGATTCAAACAAATTATAGTTCCAGTAGTTATGCTATATTCTCCAAAAATACTGAAAATTTGAGAATGTCGATTACTTATTCAGATTTGCGGAAAAACGAGTCTGTAAACAATACATGGGGGATCGGAAAGATGTTAGGTTAGGTTAGGTAAAAAAATTGCTTTGCCCTGCATTACTTATTTTCAAACAGAAAAAAATCAGTCTGAAAATTTTTGATGAAATCGGTAGAATTTTTTCTCATGCTCATATCATTATGAGACAAAATGAAAGGCGAATCGACGATTTACATGCCTTACAGCGATTATTTTAAAAACGATTTTACGAATTTCTCTCTGATTCAAAAAATTACAGTTTCAGTGGTTATACCAAATTTTAAAAAAATACTGAAAAGCGTAAAGTGTCGATTATTTATTCAGATTTGCGGAAAAACTAGTCTGTAAACAATACGTGGAGGATCGGAAAGATGTAAGGTTAAGTTAGGTAAAAAAATTGCTTTGCCCTGCATTTCTTATTTTCAAACAAAAAAGAATCAATCTGAACATTTTCAATGAAATTCGTAGAATTTGTTTTCATATTAGTATCATTATAAGACAAAATGAGAGGCAAATCGACGATTTACACGCCTTACAGCGATTATTTTAAAAACAATTCTACGAATTTCTCTCCGATTCAAACAAGTCACAGTTCCAGTGGTAATACCAAAATCTCAAAAAATACTGAAAAGCGTAGAATGTCCATTATTTATTCAGATTTACGGAAAAACGAGTCTGTGAACAATACATGAAGGATCAAAAAGATGTTAGGTTAGGAATAAAAAATTGCTTTGCCCTGCATTTCTTATTTTCAAACAGAAAAGAATGAATCTGAACTTTTTCGATGAAATTCGTAGAATTTTTTTTCAAATTAGTATCATTATAAGACAAAATGAAATGCAAATCGACGATTTACACGCCTTACAGCGATTATTTTCAAAACAATTTTACAAATTTCTCTCCAATTCAAAAAAAAATCACAGTTCCAGTGGTAATACCAAATTCTCAAAAAATACTGAAAAGCGTAGAATGTCCATTATTTATTCAGATTTACGGAAAAACGAGTCTGTGAACAATATATGAAGGATCGAAAAGATGTTAGGTTAGGAATAAAAAATTGCTTTGCCCTGCATTTCTTATTTTCAAACAGAAAAGAATCAATCTGAACATTTTCGATGAAATTCGTAGAATTTATTTTCACATTAGTATCATTATAAGACAAAATGAA
Organism: Platygaster orseoliae; assembly: GCA_030522825.1. NCBI lineage: Eukaryota > Metazoa > Arthropoda > Insecta > Hymenoptera > Platygastridae > Platygaster > Platygaster orseoliae. Next base: position 6,016 of record JAPYZL010194825.1, on the reverse strand, counting down.
AGGCAAATCGACGATTTACACGCCTTACAGCAATTATTTTAAAAACAATTTTACAAATTTCTCTCCGATTCAAAAACATCACAGTTCCAGTGGTAATACCAAATTCTCAAAAAATACTGAAAAGCGTAGAATGTCCATTATTTATTCAGATTTACGGAAAAACGATTCTGTGAACCATACACTGATGATCGGAAAGAGGTTAGGTTAGTTCGGAATACCGTGCTCGACACATTGACACATCGCCACAAAATTAACGCATTCTTGTCGCGACAGTCGCGAAACGGGGTTCGTGACCGCCAATGCGGTTCCACCTCGCTATTACATGCCCCCGAATATTCTTCCGCGTTTACTTGATTGTCATTTGTGGCCGCCCAATTACCGAACGCGCCGCATTTCACGACAGCGTGATTTTCAGTATATGCGTAAAAGATTACAAATTATCAAAAGCTCAATACGAAATTAACATAAACACGAACCCGCAAAAATCATCATTGTCGCAATTTCTGTTCATGTATTCATTTATTTTTTTTTTATTGTAATTTTGTTTAAATGAAGAAAACGAAGTACCAATTATGATAATTTTTGATTTCTGCAAGTGTTTAAATGATTCTAAAAAATTGTTTTATTAAAATCAGTTGAACGATGGACCATTTCTCTCCTGCGCCAAAGAAAACCGGAAAACTCGGAAAATTTACGTGGGGAAGACACGTTAGGCGTGAAAATAGCGCTCGACTGATGCCGGACTGTGAATTTGGTCTCGGCACGTTGATCTCGGACAAAACCACTTCAGATATAGATGTGCGTATAGAACGGGTATATAAGCGTTGTATTATTGTTGCACTATTTCCATACATACATTACGCACCCTTCGCCGGAGCGTGTATCGCGCTCGGGAACATCGGGTAGTCTACCTATAAAGCATCCCATCGAACAGCGCGGGGGGGGGGTTGGGGCGTCAGGGGGGAGAATGCTACGGGATATCTACGCTCGATGCGAGGTGAATGGACCGCAAAAGTTGTTTCACCCGTAAGCAAATGCATGCATGTATGGTCACATTTCACCCCGTCCTGCGGCTTTTTTTTCGATATTTTACGGGAATTTAAGGAGATGGATGGCGTGTGAGTAGATCAAGTGGAATGAGCATCACATTTCTCGGGCTTAGGCGGAAAAATGTAAAAAATGTAAAAAATGATATTGTTTTTCTAGAAGTGTATAAAAATATTGAAAAATAGTATAATTTATAAATAATCGGGAAATATGAAAAATTGAAAAATCTAAAACCGAGTTTTAATATTTTGAATACGTGTGTAGAAAATGTTCGACTTAGAATTACAAAATTTACACAAACTTGGATAATGCCAATTCTTGAAATTTTATTTAACAAATGTAATAACTGTCTTACCTTTTTTGTAAAAATTAGAAAATTCTATAAATTGATCTGAAATGTCGATGTTTTTAAATTAATAAATAATTTTTTACCATCAACTTATAGAATATTTAATATTTTTTTATACGATTGAATATATTGTTATTATAATAATGCATATAATGAATCTGACTCGATATTATTTTGTTGAAGACCTTTGAAAATAAAAATTCATAAAACACTCTAATAAAAAGAGAATGATTTTATGGTAGTTATATAATTTCGAAATATTTAATTATGAGAAAAATTCTTTTATGCTCTAAAATTTCAACGTCACTTTGTGTTTTTAAAATGAATTTTCCAAAATGTTAGAATTCGATGAAAATTGAATTTCTGTAAAAAAAAAAAAATTCTACAAAAGAAGAAACCTTTTTAATTGTTGCTATTTCATCCAGTTTTTATCGAAAATGAAAATATTCATTTTTTATTAGATTTCTAAAAAATTGTTGATTTTGTTAAATTAAAAAAATTTATTAGGTATTAAAATTTTTTTTTGATTCTACGGTTTCATCTGATAAATTTTTCATTAAGTTTTTATCATTTTATGAAAATTTGAAAATTTGATAAATAATTTCAACAATAGTTTAATCATCTAATTTATGCATAACGAAATAAATATAAAACTTCATAGTAGTATTTGATTTCGAAATATTTTATTGTAAGGAAATTCCTTCATGTTCCGAAATTTGAACGTCACTTTGTGTATGTATATAGAATTTTTCAAAATGTTAGAATTCGATAGAAATCGAATTTTTGTTTCACAAAAGAAATTTTACAAAAGAAGAACTTTTATTATTTACTGCTTTTCATTCAGTTTTCATTCAGAAAAAAATTTCATTTTTCATTCAATTTGTAGAAAAGTATTGATTTTGTTGACTTACGAAATTTTATAGGTATTGAAAATTTTCTTTGAATCTGGGGTTTCATACGATTAATTTTCCATTAAATTTTTATTATTTTATAAAAATAAAAATTCGATAAATAATATCAATAATAGTTTTACCATCTAATTTTTGCATAACGAAATAAATATAAAATTTTGGAGAATGAAATGTTCAAGAAATTTAAAAAAACCTTTGTGCCTTTAAATAAAATTATTAAAAATGTTAGAACTCGATAAAAATCTACCTTTTGTAATAGAAAAAAATTCGACGAAAAGAGAAACCTTTTCAAATACATCTATTTTATTTAGTTTCAAAGTCTCAAAATCGAGACTGGAAACATTCATTTTTTATTCGATTCATAGAAATTTAATAATTTTGTTGAACTTCAAAATTTATTAGGTATTAAAAATTTTCGTAGACTTTAGGGTTTCATCGGAATTATTTTTCATTTACTTTCATCATTTCATAAAACTTCAAAAATTTAATGAATAATATCAATAAAAATTTTATCATCTAATATTTACAAATTGAAATAAATATACAATTTATGAGTATGAAATGTTCGACAAATTTGACAAAAAATTTGTGCATTTATAGGAAATTATTCGAAAGTTAAATTTCAATAAAAATCAAACTTATGTTATAGAAAAAATTCTACGAAAAAAGAATCTTTTTCAAATGCATCTATTTCATTCAGTTTTTTAGCCTTAAACTTGAGACCGAAAACATTTATTTTTTATTCGATTTATAGAAAATTATTAATTTTGTTGAATTGCAAAATTTAATAAGTATTGGGATTTTTTTAAACTCTAGGGTTTCATGAGGCTAATTTATTATTTAAGAAAAATTAAAAATTTGATAAATAATATCAATAATAGTTTTATCATCTTATTAAAATAAATATTATAATTTTTGAGTACGAAATGTTCAAAAAATTAGGATTTTTCAAAATTTTCGCAATTTTAGAAATCTTACGGAAATCACGAATATTCAACATTTTTTTCGCTTCCAGAATATTGAGACTAAAATGTCGAACAATTTTATCAATTAATAAATAGTTTCAGAAAAAGACAATTTTTTTGCATTTTCTGTGTATAGTGAATTTCACTTTGAAAATTTTGTGAATTTTGCATGTTCCATTCCATGAATACTGTGATATTTGAATTTTATAGTAATATTTTGTAATTTTTTTACGCATATGAAAAACTCTGAAATTTGTAAAATTAAAAAATCCTATTACCGAAATCAAATCGTCAAATATAAGAAGTTATAAAACCACAAAAGAATTATATTTTTCAATTTCATAATAATCCTACGATTTAGTAGTATTTTTTAGTATTTATTATACATTTCTTCGAACTATATAAACCCCTTGACACATTTGTAAAACTCGATGCCAAAAAATTAAAATCAAAAAATCCTAAAAACGTAACATAACCTCAAAAAAATCCCTCGCCAAGTGTTCGATAATTTCGCCTTTAAAGTTTGGAAATTAAATTTTCGCGAGGCGATTAATATTTCGTCCCCGGCACTCGATGCCGAAAAACGGAAGTGCCTGCTGGAAACTTAGGCGGAAATTGCCTCAAAGATTAAGAGGCTACGAAGAGTCTTTGATTGTCGAAAACGCCCGCGCCGTTTTTAATAAGCGGCAATTAAAGGGCCGAGGGTTCTTCGCAACTTTCTCCAAAGACCGAGCATTTTCATCCGCTTTTGTGTCAAGTGTCGACGGTGCGAAAATTTTTCATTCATTTTCCATGGAAAACAAGAGAAATGACGTATTGTGATCGTACACTCGAGCCTCGATTCAGTGCATTGCATTTCAAGTCATGAAATAAATAGGAAATAATCCTGTCTTGCATCTGAAAACGGGATTTTCCGTCCGGACAAAGTTGGTCAGAGTTTTTTTTTCTTTACTTCTTCAGTGAATGAAATTCCGTGCGTGCTACCTGAGCGACTCGTGTGAAAAGCTCTCACTTTGCTGCCTCACAAAGGACGAGAGTGGGATTATACAGTCAAAAAGTCATAGTTCGAATTTGTCTGAGCTGCGGGTTGAATGCGCGGCGTCACTAAAAAGGCTTCCGGTTTGGACCACCTGCCCATTCACGCGTTCACTCACGCTTCTTATCCTCCTTATTCCCCGACGCTTCCGTTAGATATGCTCCTTTTCATCGCTTAATCGACAAAGAATCGGGCTACACGTCAAGAAAAAACTCGCACTCCTCAAAATTTCACGAGATTATTTATTTTTTAACATGTTGGCAGGTCTGGCAACATCGGGGGAAAAATCTTACGACGATTGTAAATATCATAAACTCTAGGTAGAGAAAATTGAGAAAAATTCGTGGAATACAATAATGATTCAGAGAATCTGAAAACCCAATAATTCTAACAATTACTTTGTTTAACTGTATCAAAAGTGGAGATTCAACGGCTACGAGTACAACATAATTTGGCAAATTTCATCAAACTTGCAATGAATTAAAAGGACAATATCTTTGTTACGTTTTTCTCACTAAAATGACAAAAAATTCTATACCTCTAAAAATAAGAAAGTAAAAGAATAATAATATAAGCATATACTGAAAAATATAAGAAATAAATCTATCTGTATGATTTCACCCATATGTAATGGAAAATAAAAAGACTTGTTATAGTCACGAACATATTAACAGACTTCATTTTTATACTCGCAAGAGTTGTCTTAAGTTACGTAAACGTAATGAGTCAAGAACTAAAAACTCAGTTTAATGACAGGGAATTCCAGGCAAAAACCTTAGTTCAAGTCAAAATTATCAAATCTTTCGTATTGCTCGACTAGAATATTTCATAGCATAAAAAATAATCGAAAAAATTATGCTTAATATGTTGAAACATTGAAGAATTATCTCAATGATAATGAGCCGGAAAGTGACAAGACATGTTTAAATCGTGAGGAATTCTGATGACAGGAATCGGAAAAAACGGCTATTTAGTTTGTACTGATATACATGTGTACAGCAACGATTTTCTAATTTCAAACAATTCTACCATTCAGAAAACTCGAATACTGAGGAATTAAGGTACTGTATTGGATATGAAGTTTCGTATTTTAAAAATATTCCACAATATAAGGCAATCAGGGAAAAAAATGTTCAGTGATACATTCAAGAGCAAGAAATAAATTCGGTTTCTTCATGATATTCAAAAATATATCTAAATGATGCATTAATTTTTATATAATGATGCCCGTGCCTGTAATATTTTAGGTCTAGACAAAAGAATTACATCAATTATTGTCTCCATTATGACTCGACGTTCTCGATAGCGAATATAAAAAGAACGACAGTGACCTCGACCCGTCAGTAGTTTGAGTGACTTCGAAAGAAAACTATGCAACGATGAAGAAGCAAGTGTATCTGTTACTAATATGCATTGCAGTCACTGCAGTTACACGAAATTCGACGAAAACTGTTATGGATTTCTGGAATGAACAAGACGCGGCGTATCAAGTGGGAAACCCCGAAAAAGTTGTGCTGTTGATAGGAAATACGGGCACTGGCAAAAGTACTCTGGTTCTTCTACTCACAGATACGATTAAATTGCAAGAGAGGACAACAAAGGCAATAGATTGCTAATAAGAGATACAAATATGAAAATTGGGACGGTTACAGGAAAATCTCAAACGATTGCTCCTGAACCATTCATCGACCGGAAAAACAATATCACT
>JAPYZL010194816.1:0-10539 GCA_030522825.1 Platygaster orseoliae | reverse complement strand
AGAGTTTGGTCCGTGGTTTTCATCCTCACTCCTCGTAATAGCGCGTTTATTGGTTAAATTTCAAACTCGAATATCTCCGCCAGTTTTGAGTTTCGCGATAAGTTGTAGAGGACTTTTAGTCTTAGAAAAATCTGAAGAAAATTCATACAAATTATCGTCCGTGGTTTTGATACACCCTGTATAATAAATGTGATTGGTTCTTTTTCTGAGACCGTTTCTTTAATATTTGTTACCATATTTAAAAATTCACATGCGGCAGCTCGAAATTTCCATTCTCTTTTAAACATTGTCCTCAGTTTGCATGCGTGTATGTCACACACACTGACGTCACGTAAATTTTACGATCTCGCAAAACTTTCTCGAACGACGGAATCACGAAAATAAACATCAAAGAATGCGCCAATGCGGTAGTATTCTTCGAGGTCAACGGGTGAAAAAGAGAAAGTAAAGTGGAACTTTTCCTTGATTTTCTTGAAACAGTCACGAAAAACGCAACTTCACGCACACAAAACACTACCGAAAAGGCTCATTTTTCATGTTCTAGTAACGAAATAGTTCTTTTCGTAATACGGAGCTAGAGTCAATTTTGGCGAAGCCGTGCGTGTTTGCCCGAGCCGAAGGCGAGGTACAAAATAGGCAAAGCCAAAATTGACGATAGCTCACGATTACGAACGTAATTTTTTCATCACAATAGCCTCAAAGTCACGTCAAAATGTCCGGTTTGAGGTTAAAGTGATGAAATAGTTATTTTCGTAATCGGGTGCTAGAGCCAATTTTGGTTTTCCGATTCAGAAAATAATAAAGACACTTTGGGTAAAGTTTCTTTATTATTTTCTGAATCGAAGCGCTTTTTCAACAGAAAAAGCTTATTTATTGTTTAAATTTCAAAGTTGAATAACTTTTTAATTCCTAAGTTTTGTAAAAAGTAGCAAAAAAATCAATATTTTAGATTTTTACAAGGAATCTAAATTTTTCGGGTGCTCAGGTCATGTTGAATCACCCTGTATCGTACACCACACACCATATATGACAGGCTCCGACCCAAAAAGACACTAGTAAGGATAGAGAATATAGAGATACACATAAACCTGTCATGTATTATATGATGTGGGATTCGGCCTATTTGTATTTATTTAGAAGAATAGAAATAAATATAATTTAAGCGAGCCATTTTCGTTTTTATTCGACCATTCTAGGTCAAACTAAAAATAAGTTTCATCGAAAAAGAAAATTATTTCAAGGTTTCTTGGCCAAAATATCTCACGATATCTCGGTAAAAAAATTTTCGTTGCACTTGAAAAAAATTTAAGTTATACGCGCTCACATTCATGTTGCATCCCTTAACATTCACGTTGGTGGGACTTATGCTACATTAATGTTGCATACATGTTTAACATTAATGTTACATTAATGTTTGGCAATAATGTAACATGAATGTCATCCGCATGTTCCTCATACTTATGCTACATGAATGTGACATGAATTTTGCATGAATTTAACACGAATGCTGCACAGGAATAACATTAAATGTTATATTAATGTTACACTAATTTTTTTTTCGCGAGTGAACGTAATTACGTTCACTCGCAACTACTGTTAAGGTTTTTCGTCGACGTACATGAAGAAGTTTTATAAATTAAATTTTTGTTTCGTGAGAAAAAATATCTGCTCCACAGTGGGTTCGAAACCACAACCTCTCGATTTCCGGTCAAGTGCTCTACACTTGAGCTATGCGGGGCATCTTCCAATCTCACGAAACATTTTCATTGGATCCAATTAAATATGGAATATTATCTTATTACTGTTTGTGAAATTCGAATTTTCATTGTTACCTTTTTGACGTCTAACATCTCTCTCGGTCTCCAATTCGAGATCATTCCCGAAAGATGTCGTCCAGTAACTTGTTAATTAATGAAAATTCGAATTTCAAAAACAGTAATTTGATAAAAAAGTTTTGTTTACTACGTATAAATAATATTACTTTCATCACTCTAATCTCAAACCGGACATTTTGACGTGACTTTGAGGCTATTGTGATGAAATATTACGTTCGCAATCGTGAGCCATCGTCAATTTTGGCTTCCCCTATTTTGTCCCTCGCCTTTGGCTCGGGCAAAACGTACGGCTTCACTGAAATTGGCTCTAGCTCCCGATTATGAAAATAACTATTTTGTACGCATCGTATCTCATATAAGTTGTATCAGCAGGTAGAAGTTCTGAATATTTTTGTTAAGAAAGGTTATTTATAATTGTTGATGGACTTGTTTTTAATCGATTGTTTAAACAAAAGAATTTTACGAAAACGATGTTAAATTCTAACTATTATCTATAAAATAGACATATATGTTGTAAAAATTAAATTGTTAAAAAGTTTGTTTGAGTAAATTGTTGAAAGAAAATAATTTCATAGAAACAATGCTCAAGCCTCACTCAACAACCCAAAAAAACATGGAAATTATACAATCTTGCAGCAAGGAAATTTCGTGATTTTTGTTTCAATGAAATAATAATGATAATACAAGTAACTACTCAGAATCAAATCTCATACCGGCAATATCGATCAAAAATTTAAAAATTATCAAGTTCCAGTTATCTTCTGATATTTAAAATCTCGCACGGGTCACCATCTTGGTTGAAAATTTCCACGCACGATTAATGTGAAATATTAGAATTTGACCATTTTTTTTTAAAAATCGTGAATAAGGAATTTCTACTCAATGCCTCAATTGTGGATCAAGAATGGATTTTTGACTAGATAATCCAGTTTTCCAGGTTATACATGAGATTCGCTTTCGGTTAAATGATTTTCCACAGTATAAACAGTATATCAGTATATCAAACATATGTTTAAATTAACTAATTCATCATTTCTTTGAATATTTCATTGAACAGTAGTGGAAGGAAGTTATGAGTAGCGTTTTTACTTTGCCGTTACAATTGCACCGCTGGCCTCGGTGTTAGCTTGTCGGATTTGTATTCACATAATCACAGGTTCAAATCCCGATAGAGAGAGATTTTTTTTTGCCACTTATGCTTAAAAATGCTCAAAAGGTCTTAGTTTTTTCCGATTTCCTGTCCATCAATCTACGTGATAAAATCTGAAAATGAAACTATTGAAAATCAGACTGGGGAAAACTTGATGCCGCCTCGATGAACTATTTATACAACAAAAAGAAACCTTCCAAGAATTGGAACACTGGCCGACAAAAAAAATTTTTTTGTTTGCTGCAGGGTAAGTAGCAACTTTTTAAGGGTAATTTGGGCACGCTGAATCCAAAAATGACAATGATTCTGCTCCATCAGCTCTTGTTCTTGCGGTATTCAAAAAAATACGTTTTTTTCTACAACCAATGCTCTTTATTTTCATAATTTTTTTTTTCTTGTGTCCGTAGACCAAAACTATTTTTTTTATGTTGCTACAGGTACTATTCTAATTAAAAAACATAAAATTTATGACGTGCTCAAAGTTCTTCTATTATAAAATCATGTTTCATACAAAATTAAATCGACTTTTCAGCTGAAATATGGAAATTTTCGAAATCAAAATCCTTGTCACGTACACAATTTGTATGCAATTAAAACACAATTTTCTGTATTTCTAGTGTAATTAGTCTCCTTTGTTGTGCCTGAATTTCAAAGTAATCTGATGAAAATGAACGAAGTTATAATGAAATCAATTACGCATGGTAAGATTAGTCATCGGTTATTTTCACCTCTGGCGCATACAAGACTTGTTCAAAAAGTTCTAGGAGCAGTGTGGAAACAAAATCTGTAAGTTTTTTTTTATAAAACATTTAAGTTAAAAAAGCAGCAGTATTCTATCGAGTGTGAAGTAAGCTACTTAAGCGATGCGAGAGTATGTATCACACGAGTTGCAAAACAAAGTTTTTTAACTATTTTTAAATTTGTTTTGAATTATTATGAATAAAGTTTTTGATACTGCACTGTCTTTAAAGAATTAGTCAATTAGGAAGTCCCAAGAAACGCCAGTAGCAGAAATGGCTTGACACGCTGGGTTGATTTCGTTACCGTTTCGTGAATTTTCATCCGATCATCATGAAATTCGGCCTCAGTGAGGAAAATGAGTTTACAAACAAATACAATTAATTCCGTTTCAAATAAACATAAATTTGGTGCATGACAACGGTTTAAATTCCAAACTTTCCAATTTCTAGCTTAAAAATCGATTAAATCTTGTCTCAAACATAATTTTTAAATGGAAAAACTGTCAAAATATGTTCAATTTGAGGTTTTTTGGTTTAAGTAATATCCATAGAGACATAGAAAAATGGTTTTCGGCTAATTACATTAGAAAAAAAAATTATAAAAATATAAAAGATTGGATGTGGAAAAAAACGTGTTTTTTTCCAATACCGCAAAAACAAGAGCTGATTAAGCAAAATCGTTGCCATTTTTTGATTCAGCGTGTCCAAATTACCTTAAAAAAGTAACTATCTGCCTTGCAGCAAAATGACTGTTGACCAGTATAATCGATCGACTTCTCGAAATTGACCCGGATACAGTAACTGAATATATCGTGGCCAATCGGATTCATCATCTGAATTAGTGTTGAGCGGAGTGCAAACAACGCCATAAAGATATCCTTTCGGTCGCCAACGATCAAGACATGTAGTTACGTTCCTATTTCAAAAGCGGTCATAACTACACTATCGAAGACCGCATTTCTGCATCAACAAGTCACCGGCACACAGGGACCTCCGAAAGGACGCTCTACATCCGGGCCCTCGTGTCAAGTCCATCATGCGAAGCTACCTGTGGTAAGCATCCAGGCTTTTTCAGGGAAATTTGCTGACTGGGCGCAATTTAAGGATTCTTTCAATTCATTATTTACATTTAACAGTGACTTGAGTGATTTAGAGAAGCTGAATCATTTGAAATCATTTGAAGTCATTCGTGCGTGGTGAGGCTTTTGATCTAATTTCTAATGTTCAATTGGTCGCGTCGAATTTTATAATTGCATGGGAATTGCTTGAGAATCGATATGAGAATGTGCGCGCCGCTGTTAATGCTCATATAAGTGAGATATTTTTGATCGAGTGATTAAGGGTTAATTTACTATATTTTTTTGAAAAAAAAACGATTTTCTAAAAATCACAGATTCTTTTTGTAGATACATATATGTAGAAATGTTATAGGATACAATATTTTTGTCAGAAATTTCGAGAACAGATGAAAAAAGGCGGAGTAAGCGGAGCATTTCAATTACCGATCAACACAGCAGCACAGCAGCATCTACGGAGCAAAAAGCGGCCCATATGAATGCACGAATGAGAGAAGATACTTATTATGAAGAAACTGAAGGTCTAACCGATAGAGCATGCATTGCTGAATAGATAGATGTCAGTAGCCAATTATAAAAAAAGTCTCAGAATCACTGCTCTCACAGAGTATTTTGGTAAAAAAAGTAAATCGAATTTTTATCGTAACGATGTTTTTCGACCTAGCTGACATGATTTAGAAAAAACTTTTTGCACGATCGAGCTCAAATTTCGAAGTAATGTTCTACGCATGAACAAACTCTAGCTGGTAGCAGAATTATAAATGTTTAATTTTTTTTACAATGTTTTTTTTTAACAATTTAAGTTGAAAAAGATAAAAAAATTTCAAATACAAGCTATTTTGTTATTTTCCATCGAACTTTTTTTATTGAGGTACCGAATATAGCGAAAAAGTTACTTTTTAATAATATAAATATAAATATAAATATAAATATAAATATAAATATAAATATAAATATAAATATAAATATAAATATAAATGTAAATATAAATATAAATATAAATATAAATATAAATATAAATATAAATATAAATATAAATATAAATATAAATATAAATATAAATATAAATATATCTTCTTGCTTTCGGGCTCGTGAAAATGGAAATATCGTATCAGCTAGTTTTTATTTTCAGCAAGGTCAACTTTAGGCAGCTAGGTTGGCAAGATTTTCCACACAAAATAAAAATAATACATTTCTCAACATTTTCAATTAATTTTTCCATGACAAAATCGGTGTTTTTTAAACTTGCAAAGATAGTAGAGTAACTCCTTATGTAAGGAATCCGCGATCGAGTTACTTTATGTGCGCAATACTCTCAGGAGGAACTTGAATGCTTTAGGGAATCTCGGGCGCCCAGTTCAGTTTTACAGTGACATTTTATTGATTTGAATAACTGAGAAACTTGATGTGAAAACTCAGCGAGATTGAGAGATGTAGATTTCGTCGGAGACGGAATGTTTAGCTTTCAAGAGATTTGACAAGTCTTGCTCGATCGGATTCGAGCGCTTGAATCGTTCGGAAAAGTTAAGTCAGCCCCAAAACTCGCCGGATCAAATCAGAAGTTCGTTATTCTGCGATTTAAACAGGTTCATTCACCCGCTCATGTCATGTCGTCGCAGAATTCATGCACCCGCCACTTTCAGTATTCAGGTTGTCGATGCACAGAATGCTAAGACTCATATGGCTTTTATTGGGAATTTGCACTCTGTCCTACTTGCAACAGTGCGCGTTGGGGTCTGTTCTTCTTAAGGTTGCACTGTACATGTCCGCGCTTTGCTCGACCAGGGCTCGACATTTTCTTTTGTCTACGAGTAACTCGCAAGGACTTTGAAGGCTTGACCGATTCGAGTCTCGGCAATGCTTTCAGGTTTAGGAGGATCGTCCATAGGGAGTTCAACGACCACGATCTATGATGGTTTAACATCAACACCCTCAGGTACCCAGCGGTTTTCCAGTCAGGCATTGGTTGTTCCCCGGATCACTGCGTATAATGCGACGTTAACCACGCCATTGATTCAATGGCCACACTTGAGTTTTTTTTTCTCCGGTTCTCGGCTAATCGGAGAAGGTCCCACTAAGGGTGACCAGCTCCGCGCCGGTAAAGCCGGCGCTCCCCGCCCACGAAAGGCGTCGCCATTGGTCTTCCAATCTCTTTGACTCCCCAAAGCTAGCATTTGCGCGACTGCATCGACCGTAGCCTAACAAATCACCCACGGGGGAAAACCTCGTTGAGGAAAAAACCTCGTGGCAGCCCGAGGAGGGAAACGTCATTCGACTCCCATGGTGAAAAAAATTATTTCAATTGAAAAAATTCTTGCACCAGTCGGGATCCGAATCCATCACATAAGACTCCGCAGCCTAACGGCGTAACCATTACGCTACGAAGCCTCTGGCCACACTTTCAGACGATCCATCAAGCATGTACCCGGTCCACATGCTGATGAGCGCTGATCTTTACGGTATTTCACTGATCAGAGAACCAAGGAAGGGCAAGAATAATAAGCCAGTTGCTGAGATTATCGTTTTCGGGTGAGTAATTTCCGGGAAATTCGATCAATCTCGCATTTTTTCTGATCCTTCAGGCCATTTTCAGAAGGGGCTTCTATGTCGATCCATCGTTGCATTTTAGATGAACGACCTCGATTTATCGTTGGGTTCCTTTTTAAAAAGAGAGGAGCCTCCCTCGAAGTCGATTTTATCGGTCGAGGAAGAACTCTGTGAATCGCGTTTTCGTTCTACGTATTCACCAACCACTGGTGGGAGATATGTGGTTCGACTTCCTTTCAAGACTGATGACCCTGAAGTTGGTAAATCTTGGCATATTTCTGAAAGATCGTTGCTCAGAATTGAGTCAAGTTTAAATAAGGATGCTCGGAGGAATAGGATATATCACATTTTCATGGATGAAAACATTCATCTGTGGCACATGAAAAAGGTACCTCCGGATAGATCTTCCATTTCTGAGGTGGTTTACATTCCCTATTACCCAGTTTTTCGCGACCATAGCCTCACTGCTAAGCTTCACGTCGTGTTTAATGCATCATGTAAGACGTCGAATGAGACTTCGTTGAATGATCATTTGCTGACGGGTCCGAAGTTGCAGTCAGAGCTCCCTTTCGTTCTTTCAAAATGGCGCTCGTTTCACTTTGTTTACTCTGCTGATATTGCGAAGATGTATCGGCAGATCTTGATTGACCCTCGTGATCGTAATTATCAGCGGGTTTTGCGGCGGCCATCCTGCAGTGCTGAGATTGAGGAGTTTAGGAAAAACCAACACGACTGTTACATACGGTACTCAAGCGGCACCGTATCTTGCGCTCGGGGTCGTTAAGCAGTTGATTCGGGACGAGGGTGATGATGATGACTTTTCATTGGCGAAGGCCATTTTTGAAGAGGGCACTTTCGTTGATAATATTTTTTATGGGGCTCATTGTTCAACAGGCTGCGGCAATAGTGCGATCTGAGGTTATCAGTCTGTTGAAAAAACGTCAACTTGAGGCTCACAAATGGGCAAACAATTCTCATGAATTGCTGTTTGATATCAATCCGGCCGGTCACGAATTGGCGTGGGATTCTTCCTTCACGACTAGCGTTCTAGGTATTAGTTGGAATCCATCTTCGGATTCTTTTCGCTTTCAGACGGATATTACATTACCTGAGCCAATCACAAAACGGGCTGTTTTGTCCAATTTTGTCTATACTTTTAAGGTTCTTCGATCCAGTGGGGTGGATCGCTCCAGTTATTATTATCAGGAAGATCTTGATGCAATGGTTCTGGCGTGAGCAGCTTTCCTGAGACGCCCATCTTTCACCTGGCGTAACTGCTAGTTAGGCTTCCTATTTCGATTCGTTTAAGCACTTGAATCAGGTTTCCATTCCAAGATGGATTGGACTTTCATCTCAAGTTCAGGCAACACTCCACGGATTTGTTGATGCGTCTGAGGATGCCTATGGAGCAGTTATTTATTTGTGGGTAATGAGAGAGTGAGGTGACGTTGAGGTTTCGTTGGTGGCAGGTAAGATACGGGTGGCGCCAGTAAGGAAGTTGTCAATTGCTCGATTGGAGCTTCAGGCTGCACTCCTCGCTCGATTGGTTGATTCTATCAAGGATATTCGGACATTTAATGAACTCCCGTTGCAGTGTTGAACTAATTCAACGATCACTCTGACTTGGACAAGCAGGCATGCGTCTACTTCGAAGACTTTCATTGTCAACCAGGTTTCGGAGATTCAGACGCTTCTGTCTGAGCAGAAATGGCGACATGTTCTCTCTGAGAGCAATCCGGCAGATCTGGCCTTCCGTGGTCACCCTGCTGCTAATCTGCTTGTCAGTAAGTAAGGATGAGGGGGATCAGAGTGGCTACGGCTGGATCCAGGTCGATGGTCCAACGAGATCTCATCTATCCCTGATGACGTTGAGTTGGAAACGAAGCCTACCGTTCACCACTCGTCTAGTGATCACGTTTTATCATTGCCAGAACTGGCAATTCGTTTTTCGTCATGAGAGAAATTGCAAGGGGTTATTGCTATGTGCTTTCGATTCATCAGGATCTGCTGCGCGATGGTTTTACATCGAACGACACAATGCCCTGTTGAATTCACTGCGGAGAAGTTAAATTCTGCACAGGTCTATTGGTTCACGCAGTTGCCATTAATTGACTGATTCAATTTTCACTTGAGCTTCAGGCACTCCGGAAAGATAGGGCTGTTGCGCTGAAGAGTCCTCTTGCCACACTGAGTTGACAAGAGTTGAGCCACACTTTCTTGACAAGGAAGGTATAATTCGGATTGGAGGCCGGCTTGGGAGATCGGCTTTGCGATTCAAGGCCCGACAACCTGTTGTATTGTCCTGTCATTTTTTTGTGACGATTCTAATTCGCCATAGTCATCAACGTTGTTTTCACGGTGGATTGGAATTGACTCTCAGCACTTTAAGACAAACGATTTGGCTCATTAATTTTCGAGCTCAGATACAATCAGTTTTGTTGAATTGTCTCATTTGCGCGAGAATTCGCTCTGCATGGCCAAACAGCTAATGTCGGATTTGCCGCGTCGGAGGGTCACACGTCCTAAAAGGGTCTTTACTGATTGTGGACTTGATTATGCCAGGCCACTTCAGGTTCGCATGGCTGGGGTGGTCCATAGGCAGCGATCGCGGAAGTGTTATATCGCTGTTTTCATGTGCTTGACTGTGAAGGCACAACCTCGAGGTTGTGACTGATAATTTCTGACAGAATAATTTCTGCGGATACCTTTATTGCGGCCCTCAAACGCTTTTGCTCTCGTCGCGGGCATCATTCGCCGATAGGTTCTGATCACAGTACAGAGAACTTCCACTTATTTAAACCAGCGCGAAACGTAAACATTCGTTTTCCTAAACTTAGGGACCGCTCCAGCCGTTCGAAAGATTTCTCTCAGTGACGTGGGTGCGAGTGAGACTTGTCTGTCGCAATTGCACCGATACTCGCTTGAGAGTAGTGGGGGGGAGGGGCAGGAGAAAGGCCGAGTTTAATAATCCGAGCGTAGAACGGTTTAAATAAGGGTAGGAGACCACAATGTCCAAACCGTAATGTCCACAGATTTTAATGTCCTTCTAATTCGATGTCCACACTTTCTTATTACTATCATTTATTTTTATTATTTATTATTATCATTTATTTTTTATTTTATTTTTTATTTTATTAACATTTATTATTATTTTATTATTTCTAACAAAATTTTGTCATCTACGAACTGAC
>JAPYZL010194629.1:0-11538 GCA_030522825.1 Platygaster orseoliae | reverse complement strand
TCAATTCGCTTTAATTTCGGCGAAAGTATGGCTCAAAGTCGAGTGAATTTTCCCATGTTACAGCATATGTTTCAATTTCTCCCGCCCGCCCTTAATTCAATCGTAGGATTTTTGTCGTGAACATAGTCTGTCGGGAAAAGTGTTTGTCGGGAAAAAGGTTGTCGGGAAACTGCATTCGGGGAAAAGGACGGGAATCGGATAAAATCGTCGTTGCACGTACTATTTTTTCCAACGAGAACGTAAAATTTCTGTGTTGTTTAAGGCTTATATATATATGAAAATAATGTGTGTGGTTTATGACAGAAATAGTGTAAGATGAGGTTGGATGTCTATAATGGGGAGTCTGAGGGGCGAAGCCCCGCTGGGGGAGGTTCAGTGGGCGAAGCCTTCCCAAATTACTAAAAGTAAGATTTAAATTGAAAAAAAAATCTTCATAATTTTAATTTCTAAATATTACCGTAAAACTTGTACAATTATTCATCTGGGTGGAAAATTTCTCTGGAATTAAAGTTTCATTTCAGTTGTTTTTGCCTATTCTGAGGATGGCCCCAAAACCGTCATTTTTACGTTTGAGTTGGGAAGAAATAATTATTGGAGCAAAATGTATGATATTGTAATAAATATTAGAGAAGAAAAACGTTGTAAATGAGATTCTTTGGATATTTCACAAGTACATGTTAAAAATGGCGGAAGACAATACTAGTAGCAGTGATGCAAATAAAAACTTGTACAATTGCATTAAATATCATGAAAAACTCACGAGGTGTGAAAATTTACGTTTTTGACTGGGTCAAAATGAATCGTACATTTATCTGAATATTTGTGATCTAATCAAGGGTTGTTGCAGTCGGGGCAAGGTATTTACAGTATTCGTTTGGAAGTGTGATACTCACCGGCATGATAATGCAAAGCTCATATCTTTACCTAGTATAATACATTATATTTCAACTAATTATAATTATATGTTCTGTCTTAAAAACAAAATTCATGTCGTTTCCCAAAAATTTTGGACTTTCTGAGAAATTTTAATTTGTTTAAAATAAAAATTATTCTATCTAATTAAAAATAATTTTTTGATTTCAGTGAAAAAAATTAGATGCTTAACTTTAACTACTTTCCATGTTCTTAGTAATGCAAATAAAAAAAATTATATAAACTCCTACGCGTCACCATCTTAAGAAATTTATAGTTTTTTTTTTCATGATGTTTGACACGAGATAGTGATAAAGATATTATATTGTTTTTTTCGACCTTGAGAATGTTTCATATACACTCCTGCTTTTCCAGATGGTCATAAGTTTGGATAGGCAACCAGAAACAATACCACAAGCAGCAGGTTTTATTTTTATGACGATGAGTTCAATGTTTCTTTATGGTTTAATGGGGGAAGTGATACGCGGCTTCCATAATATACTACAAGACAAGCTGTATTAATAATAATAATTCTCATATAATTATTATATGAGTGGCCATTGTTTCAAGGATATCACAACTGTTCCACCCTCCTCCAAATCAATATTAATATTTTAAAACCACGCAAAATGTGTAGAGCAAATAATCAATAATATTGTACGTAAATAATTTATATGATTTAATATTTACATTTTTATTTTTAAAATTATTTTTAGAATGTCGAAAAATTGTTTTTAAGTAAAAACTGCTCGATTGTTATTCAATTTTTAAAGATATATTAATTAATGTCGCAAAAGGGGTTTGAACATCGTTAAATTAAAAACGGCCACTTTCGTAATTATAGAAAATTATTGAATTATTGCAATGTAAAAAAACTTAACAGATACGAAACTTTCTGGCTTTCGTGGCCCTTGGACGTTAAAAAAAACATGATACTCATGCTTTTGAGATGTCATCATCCTGTGAAAATATACATCTTAGGTTCCGCTACTTTGAGCTTTGAATACTTTATTAAGGTGTGAAACAAGTGTGATATATTTATTTTTTCTTTATCTAAAAGGAAAACACCATTTTTATGCCCTAAGGCAAAAATTCAAACACTTTAAAAATGCCATGTTCGACGTTAAATTATTTTTGTTACGTACCACTTTTCCTAATCGATTCTTAAAAAAAAAATTTCCCAAAGTCTTTTAACTTAAAATTGTTTTTTCAAAACTTATTTGTTGTAAATATCTTTTCCAAATGTTTAAATAAACATTGGAACTGTTGATTATTATGAAATTCAAAATTTTTAAATCTGTAATTCTCCCATACTTTTCACTCTTAGGAAATAGAATCTTCACTTTCATAAAATACATTAAATTTTCACAGATTGTCAACGCGTCATTCTCTTACTTCACGATTTTCTGGTCTGTTGCATCTTGAATGCATAACAAGGTCTCATTCCTGGATCAGGAATAATACAGTAACTTTCAAATATTCCTATGATTGTAAAAAGAAGCTGATTAGATTAACAGTGAATTTATTTGTATACTTTGAATAATAAACATGGATAAGTACAAAGTGATATTATAATATTGAATCAAAAATAAAAAAAAAAGAACCAAAAACGTAGTGAGATTTTTCGGAGAATTCTGTTTTATAATCTTGTTTTCTAAAATTGTGTTTTTCATATTTTTCTATAAATAAACGAAAATTTTGAAAAAGAAAAATACACAATTACAAAAAATCAAGACAATAAAATATTAATTACACTAAACTTAGCAAGAAACACATATTTTTACTGATTGCACACATTAGACATATGTAGGGGAAACTGGGGCAAAATGCGCAGTTTACGAAATATTCAATTTGCATTACCGTCAGAACGGTAATCACTGGACACTTGAAATTTTTTCCATATATGGCTCTAGTGTCGAATATCAAACGTCAGTAATTGCGTCTTGTTTGTTTGTTTATTTTTTTGGTTTAAAAACAAAGTGTATTTTTGCCACTGTGTTGTAAATATTTGTCTGAAAGGAAACTTTAACTTTTGCGTCATTTTTTTCATCAGAATTAATGGTAGGTGAGTTTTTATAGTAATTCAGGTGTGAGAAAGACGAAAACGTGATCGGTTTGGCGAAATTTTGACTCGTTTTCGAATCACACATTGATAAGCCGAAAATGTAGCCATGGGGCAGAATGCGCAGTTATGCGTGGGGCAAAATGTGCAGTGCTTGTTTTGTATTGTTTCGCTGTGTTTGGTCATGTTACGCTATTTCCTTCACTTTTTTGTTGTTTTCGACTTTTTTTTTCGTCAAATTATTTCTACTGCCAGGGTCGTATCCAGGGGGGCCCAACTTCCATAAGAGCCTGTGTATTCAGTAAATACACAGACGCCCTCTCGGTTGAACTAAAAAGTCGACCGAGAGACGACCGAGCGGAGAGCAAGTCGACCGAATGGAGGGAGTAGAATACCGAGTAGCGGCTATAGCTATAGCTATATCCCACTGATCCCCACTTCACGAGTTTCTGAGGGGAAGCAAGAGAGAGAGAAGAGAGCGAGAGCGAAAATTCTCGTACATGATTTCGCCCGAGTTGGGTCCCCCTGGTCGTATCGAGGTCGGGGCAGTGCCCCGGGGCTCCCAAATATTTTCTTGAAAAATGTGATGAGGGTCATAGGCAAAAAAAAAGGTGTTTATTCAACGCCGTGAAGTAATGGCTCGTTTCTCCCACGCTTGTAACTTATAAAACTCGCATTTCTTCACGTTATTGAATAAAATATGGTCCTTGACTAGTGTAGAAAAGTTTTTTTAACGAGTCTGAAAGTTGCAACGCGAGCCGTAGGCGAGCGTTGCAACTTTCAGACTCGTTAAAAAAACTTTCCCACACTAGTTAAGGAATATACTATTTGTCACTTTTGAACACACCACCTCAACACTCAACACCTTTCTTTTTGAAATCAAATTTTAAAGTTTGACGACCTTCTTTTTAATTTTTGTGAAATAACGTACATTCTCTAAATTTGTTTTTTTTTTAAATTTTTTTTAGCATTTTTTCATCATGGTTCGCAAAACAGAGTGTATTGATGATGGAAAATTATTTGAAGCGTACAAGGCTGTCCGCGAGAGAATGTCTGCGAATTGCGCGTCGAAACGCTTTTCTGTTGACCGACGGACATTCGATCGCTACTTACAAAAAATTTGTTCTTAACAAATAAAAATTTTAAGAATCAAATTTTGTTCTCAACTAAGAAATTTTTATTGAAAATGTTTATGAAATCATTTATCTTGTGTTTTCCACAATTTTTCAGCAATCAACCCTGTGAAAACCTCATTTTCCTGCAATTGCGCATTTTGCCCCACAGGTTGCGCATTTTACCCCAGCATGGGGCAAAATGCGCAGAATATCGTTTTTTTTTTTAAATAAATATATAAGGCCTAAGGTCAATTATAACTAAAGTTGCCTGAGGCTAAATTGTAGCCACATATGTGGGCTACAATATAGTGCCATTTGCATATCCTCTCAGCCTTTATGCTGCGTCAAAAATTAAATATCATCAAAAACTGCGCATTTTGCACAAGTCTCCCATATTCTTAAATTTAATAATTCTTAAAAATTGAATTCTCTGCCTAAAAGTTCATAAATTCTCAGATTGGGATGATATTTCTCATTCATAAATATCACAAGAATAATGTGAAAATTTCAACACATTTATTTTGAAGCTCTGATTTTTAACATCAAAAGCAGCAATAAATACTTCAAAGTTATACAAACTTTTAGCTGAATATTCTTGGATTATTGACTTTTTTATTAAAAAATTGTAAGATTTATTAAACAGTGTTGGTTTAATTTTTTGATTCCTTAAATTTTAATACACTAGTAATTACCAGCGTAGTTTTAAAGAAAATTCAAAAAATATAGGAAATATCTTAAATTCCTCTTTGTATTCCCAGGTAATCAAACAAAACGATTCAAAACTTTTAATTGAAATTTCCTTTAATTTCCAAGCATCAATTGTACATTTACTTTTGTCATTCACTTCACTGGAAAATTACTCTAAGATTTATATAATGAACAAAACCTAGCCGTCTGACGGCACATATTTCATGTTAAACAACGAATAGAAAAGAAACCTTACCTGTTTATCATTATCGTTTGGCAATATATGAAAATTCCATGCTCAAGACTATAGTGACAAAATAAAATTACACATTTTATACTGAGGTTATTTGACTACACACTTTCAGTTATCATATCCTCGTTACTTTCATCCATGTCTTCTTGTTGCTCTTGTTCAGTGGGCGGTTCGTAAGCCTTTTCCAAGGGACTCGCCACGACTCCACCAGCCCAAACGCTCATTTCCACTGCCAATTTGTTATTGCCTTCCAAAATAGGGCGATAACCGCCATGAGCCAAGACTCGCAAAAGAGTTTGGGCCGTCAAGCAAACCATGTCTTGTTGCTCCAAAGTCATCGCCGTGTGGACTCGAATGTTACCACTTTCACAAGGGTCTGGGATTCCTGGAAAAACGAGGATTTAAAAACAATGGAAAAATGTACAACTTTATAAAAAAACTTATAGAGATTTTGCAAATTTATAAGGAGCCATATAAAAAATTTCAAGTTTTCAAAATTTTGTGATACTATATAAGGCAAAAAATTTTCAAGTCTATTATCAAGAATAGAAGTTCTTGAAATTTTTATAACACTTTTTATATAATAAATTCTTACGAAAATTTAAAAACTTATTAGTTTCAACTCGAATAGGATATCACACAAAAAATTAAGAAAATATTTGTCAGCAAAAACAAGGCTCCTCAACTCTCCCAGAGAAATAGGCAAAAAAATTTAGTTTCAAAAGTGCCTATTATGCTGCGATCGTTCTATTTAGGATTCTAGATAGAAGAATATATCCAGATCTATCAGAAAATTTATAAATTTACAATTGTAATTTTTTGGAATTCCATGTTGTCCAATTTAGACAAGTTTTTGAAGACTATAAAAATAATTTTCATTCTGGTAACATCCAATCGAAATGTATTCAAATTCTCCCAATAATATCAGAATATTTCAAAAAATTGAATGAAATTCTGGAATTTAGAGATCATGAACTTGCAATATTTTAATTACTGAATGAAAATGTTTATGAAAATTGGAAAAAATATTGAGAAATTTTTAATTCAAAGCTGCAAAATAATGAAACATTTATTATTAAAATGTTTGAAAAAAAAACTCTTAATTTCACGATATGAATAATTCACAAAAAAAGATCAAAACATAATTTGAAACTTTTCAAATAATCGTTACAAAATTTCTACAAAAATATTCAAAAATGTATTCAAATAATATTCAAAATATTCAAAATATTCAAAATAATATTCAAATAATATTCAAAAATTTGAATCTTAAATTATGAAACTGAAATTTCTCAACATTTTAATTTTCTCTAAATAAGTCTGTTTAATTTTCCAAAACTTACAATTTTGAAACAGATATTTTTTTAAATCAGCATTTAACTCATTTTTTACATGTTCATAACCAATTATTAATAAACGAATAAAAATTACCATATTACTATTTAGATATTTTAATATCGTAAATCTGAAATGTTAGAATTTTTACGTTTTGTAATGAAAATTGTAAAAAATGTAAATAGTAAACAATCCAGGTTGAGAAATTTTTAATTCAAACCTGCAAAATAATGAGACATTAATTATCAAAACATTTGACAGAAAAATAAAAATTTCTTAATTACACGATATGAATAACTCACAAAAAAAGATCTTGTTACTAAATTTGTCCATTTGTGAGTTGCAAATTCGAAATCAAAGAATATTGAATTGATGAATTATGAGAAATTAGAGAATGATAAAATCAAAACATAATTTGAAACTTTTAAAATAAACGTTACAAAATTTCTAAATAAATATCCAAAAATAGTTGAATATAAAATTTTAATATTCTCTAAATAAGACTTTTCAATTTTCCAAAAATTACAATTTTGAAACAGATATTTTTTAAATCAGCATTCAACTCATTTTTGAATTTCGTTGAACAATCCATATTTATACATGTTCATACCCAATTATTAATAAACGAATAAAAATTACTATATTACTATGTAGATATTTTAATATCCTAATTCTGAAATGTTAGAATTTTTATGTTTTGTAATGAAAATTTAAAAAAAATGTAAATATTAAACATTTCAGGTTGAGAAATTTTCAATTCAAATCTGCAAAATAATGAAACATTGATTATCAAAATGTTTGAAAGATAAATAAACATTTCTTAATTTCACTACATGAATAATTCACAAAAAAAGATCTTGTTACCAAATTTTTCCATTTGTGTGTTGCAATTTCAAAATCAAAGAATATCAAATTGATGAATTATGAGAAATTACAGAATGATATAATCAAAACATAATTTAAAACTTTTAAAATAAACGTTACAAAATTTTTACATATGTATTCAAAAATATTTGAATATAAAATTTTAATATTCTCTAAATAAGGCTTTTCAATTTTCCGAAAATTACAATTTTAAAACAAATAATTTTTTTAATCAGCATTTAACTCATTTTTGAGTTTCGTTGAACAATCTATATTTTTATATGTTCATAAACAAATATTAATAAACGAGTAAAAATTACCATATTACTATTTAGATATTTTAATATCCTAATTCTGAAATGTTAGAATTTTTATGTTTTGTAATGAAAATTGGAAAAAACGTAAATATTAAACAATCCAGGTTGAGAAATTTGTTATTAAAACCTGCAAAATAATGAAACATTAATTATCAAAATATTTGAAAGAAAACTAAAAATTGCTCAATTCAACGATAAGAGTAATTCATAAAAAAATAACTTGTTACCAATTTTTGTGAGTTGCAACTTTCAATTTAAGAATATCAAATTCATGAATTATGAGAAATTACAGAGTGATAATATCAAAACATAGTTTTAAGCTTTTAAAATAAACGTTACAAAATTTATACAAAAATATTCAAAAATATTTGAATATTTCAATTATGAAATCGAAACTTCTCAAAATTTTAATTTTCTCTAAATAAGTCTTTTCAATTTTCCAAAAATTACAAATTTTGAAACAGATATTTTTTGAAATCAGCACTTAACTCATTTTTGAATTTCGTTGAAAAATCTATATTTTTACATGTTCATAACCAATTATTAATAAACGAATAAAAATTACCATATAACTATTTAGATATTTTAATATCCTAATTTTGAAATGTTAGAATTTTTATGTTTTGTAATGAAAATTAGAAAAAATGTAAATATTAAACAATCCAGGTTAAGAAATTTGTAATTCAAACCTGTAAAATAATGAAACATCCATTTATTATCAAAATATTTGAAAGAAAAATGAAAATTTCTTTATTTTACATTATGAATAATTTACAAAAAAAGATCTTGTTACCAAATTAGTGAGTTGTGATTTCAAAATCAAAGGATATGAAATTGATGAATTATGAGAAATTACAGAATGATTAAATGATAAAATCAAAACATAATTTAGAACTTTTAAAATGAACGTTACAAAATTTATACGAAAATATTCAGAAATATTTGAATATTTAAATTATGAAATCGAAACTTCTGAAACTTTTTATTTTCTCTAAATAAGACTTTTCAATGTTCCAAAAATTAAAATCTTAAAACAAATACTTTTTTTGATCAGCATTTAAAATAAACTTTAAAAATAAGCTTTACAAAATTTCTACATACATATCCAAAACTATTTGAATATAAAATTTTAATATTTTCTAAATAAAACTTTTCAATTTTTCAAAAATTACAATTTTGAAAGAAACCTTTTTTGAAACCAGCATTTAACCCATTTTTGAATTTCGTTGAACAATCCATACTTTTACATGTTCATAACCAATTATTAATAAACGAATAAAAATTACCATATCATATTCAGATATTTTATCATTTTAATTCTGAAATGATAAAGTTACAATTATTATTATTATTTAAATATTAAGAATGGTAAAGTAAAATGAAAATAGTTGTAAAAATTATACAATAATACTTGTATCATTATTAATATTACAGTGCAGGAGCCCTAATTGACAGTTTTATTCGACAAACAAAAAAACGTACCTCCGGAACCAGGAAGAAACAGTCCTGATGACAACAACTGTAAGACCCTTCTGTATGCCAGATTAATGGGCAACGCCTGACGACTTGGATTGTTCATTATGGCGCTGTGAGCCAAAAGATTCAGCATCCAAGGGGAAAGTGCTTCCAGGCCTTCGAATCTGCTTCTGAGATCTCTCAGAAGACGAATGAGAACTTTGATGCTCGAGTGATGAGCGTTTTCTTCGAACCACCTGGCATGTCGGATAGCTGCCAAATGACCTTGGAACAAAATTAATTTTCAACTGTTATTTTTTACCACAAATTTTGAAAAAATGGTAAAAGAAAAACGATAAAACGCTAAAGTACCTTCGCAAATTAAAATACCTTGACAAATTTTTATGTCCAAATGTTGTTCGGGCTCCAATTTTCTCAGATTCACGAGAAGAGTCGTGATGAGAATACGAACAATAGCTTCGTTATTCGATATATCGAATCCTCGTTCGGTCTGGTTGAGTTGGAAAAGTTCCTTTGGATTTCCAGCTTTCAAATCAGCGAGAACCTTGACACCGAGTGCTTCGACTGCAGTTTTTGTGGGCAAGGTCTTCAATATGACAACAATGTCGGCGACATTGTGTCCTTTTATCATCGTGCCCATTTTGAAACTTCCGACTTGGCGAACTTCTTCCAATTGCTGCCAAAATTTTAAAAGTAACAAAATTTTGGAACTGAATAATTATTATTTACTTGAATGTAATCCTTGACCTTAAAAAAAAACTCACACATGCTTCAAAAGTGCCAGGCGCAACAATCAAATTGTCCAACACTGTTTGGAGTTTCGTAACGAGATTCAAGATGGAAGTCTGTTCTTTCTGGGTTGGACTTGTGTCTAAATTTTTTTTAACCAAAGCTGCTGTGAAATCGGTTTCATCTGGGGCTGGTTTCACCCTAGGAAATGCATTGTCGCACTGAGTGTAATCGAATGGGTGTCGGGGATAGAATTTTCTTTGAAAACCTCCCATTCCTCGACCGATGCCTCTTCCTCCACGGATCATTCCACGCCCACGTACCATGACTCTGCAAGAGATGAAGTAAATATTGTTAATGATACCGACAATCAGGGTTTTTGAATGGTCACTAGAAGCCCATTTATGATGTGCACGTAGTGCAAACGTTAAGATAATGAACGAAAACAAAAGTTTTTTGTTGCACTGTCTCCTACGATTTCAGTAAGTAATTAGAGTAAATATTTACAAACTATAAAAACATCAAACATTTGTGTGAAACATCCTTTTTACAGCAAAAACAAACCTTCATGATTTCTTAAAAAATAAAAAATATCATTACTTCGCAATTTTTTTTTACAACCCTTTATTAAAAAAATGAGTCGAATTGACATGACAGAGTTTACGCAAAATATTTTCTTTCAGCAAAAACTCAATTTTTAGCATAAATATTCAAGTTACTTTGTTGAGAAACAAAGATATGAAAATATAATACATATAATTTTAATTCTATATAATATACAGGGTGTAAAAAGTTTCTTGTACCAAAAAGAAATGTAGTATATGGGCCATTTCATGGGAGATTTACAGTTAAAACTTTTTTTTCAACCAAATTTTTTTTTTCGTTTTTTCAGATCGAAAATAATCGACACGTTTTTTTTTCAACGTGATACTTGAAAATTTTGAAATATGATATTTTGAAGTTTCGTAGTCTGTAAAAAAACTTTGTTTTTTAATGGCGAACTGTTGAAACAGTTTTGAAGATAAAATGTTCCCTTTGCACCTTAATTATGCCTAGGCGTACAAGCTTTCAAAAAAACTATAGCACACCTACTGTTGTTTTTTTTAACAACAATATAGTGCATTGTTATAAACAAATGTTTTTTTTTCCAAACTTGGAACTATTTTTTTTCTGATTTTTTTCGATAAATTTTTTAGAAATGTTTATTAATATGCATGCAAAATTTTGGAGTGGAGAAATGAAAATTGTAGGTGTAACGAATTTTCTTAATCTGCCCCGCGCGTTGTTACTGCGCGCACTTTGACTGCAGGTAATGGTGTACAGAGTAAGTTCACTAATGGGCAGTGTTTATGTCAAAGTTTTTATTTGTTCATGTTAACACTTGAATTTTACAACTTGGCCTTTTTTTTGTTTTGTTTTTTTTATTATTTTACAATTCAAGTATAAAAAAACTTCACTTTGTCAATCATTTTCATCATCACATCAGCAAAAAATCTTCTTTGAGAAATATGTCAATGATGTACAGGAGCATGAAAGATTATGAAGAATCAGAAAACTTTCTCAAAAGTCGTTTTGAAAAGTGCAAAACGATCGCTGGCACGCACGGCTTGCATTCAGTTGAGCCATGTAACAACTTCAATTTAAAAGTGAGAACATTCTCTTTTTTCTCTGATTTCAAAATTGTTAGCTTTTACAAAAATGAAAAATCAGGAAACAAACGCCCAATCAAAGAAAAATGATTGACAAAGTGAAGTTTTTTTATACTTGTATTGTAAAATAATTGAAAAA
>JAPYZL010194620.1:0-11253 GCA_030522825.1 Platygaster orseoliae | reverse complement strand
ATTCAGACACTGAAAGCGATATCTTTCTGAAGCATATTATCGCGGGAATATTGAATGGTTTTTTGTCCGGATTTTGGTGGCGCACCCTGTACATGTTTTCATATATACATAAGTCCCACACTTAAATGTAACAAAAAGGCCGGACAACCTGCTAATTTATTGTTTTTATAATTAATTTTTACATTATTAATTCAATTTTATGTTAGTATGAAAGCCTAATGACTGCTATTGACTCAGAACGAATCGATCACATAGTTTTACTGATTTGGCACAAGTCAAGTTGAAACAGTCTGCCGGATTTTCATGTTAATTTTTTAAGTGACTACTTTCTGTACCACAACTTATCACGATCGATCGTTCGCACGATATGAATTGAAAAATCATCACTGACTAAATATAATATTTATTGATTTCACAATAATGGAAGTATTCATAAAATACATTATTTTTTCTCAAAATCCAGATAAAATTTACTGCAAAAGAAGCAGGTTGTCGGGTCTTTTTGTTGCATTTAAGTGTGGGACATAATATAATAAGCACGTAAATGAGGGAATAATAATACCGACGGTAATGATAATACACATATAGTAATAACATTAATAATTGTAAGTCTAGTAATAATATTATTAATAATACTCATAGTATTATTTGTTTTGTTATGCTTATTATTTGTATTACTAAAAAAACATTCGTAAGATGGCTATAAGCTATAATCAACAATCAGGGCTTACTTCCAAAAATGCCGTGTAGTTCTTTTATCGTATATTCTGCTTTATGTGTAACACCTTGATGTTTTGAGATTTCTCATTCGGCATGTCTTGGAAATTCAAGTCGACAATAGAGGTCTCTAATTGTTCTTTCGTCATTGAATTCTCAATACCTATGACCTTTACTCTTGGATTTTGAAATTTTTTCACCTTAATTTTAAATTCATTGGACAACTCTTTCAGTTCTTTTTCCATATTCTTCACATCCTCAAAATGTGCATATTTAATTTTAATCTCGTCATTTCTACTGTATACGATTAGTTTTACTCCGATTTTCAATTTTCCAGTATCAATTTTATCTTTCAGGCATTTTTTGGTCATCCTGAATATTATTCGGTTTTACGTGAATTCATTGAGTATTCTGAGTTCAAGCGACATTTTTCATTTTATCTAATCCATTCCTTCTGTTTACCGCATCAGCATGAGACATATCAGTAACATCGTTATTGTTTTGGTTTTCCGTCAATCTTTTATTCTCTTCAAGCAGACTGACTTTATTGACCAAGAGGTTGTTGTTTTCTTCTTTTTCTGTGATTATCTGTTTCAGGAAACCAATTTCTTTCCGCATTCCAATGATATCATTGTCTTTCTGTTGCGTCTCAACAGAGACGCAACAGAACAGTCGTTCTGTTCGACTCATTTCATCACGTAGCTTTTCATATTTCTCATGTAACCTATCATAGCTTGCAAAAATAAGAGAGTAACTTTTACCTGACATTTTCTTTACATCTTCTTGAGAGTTGTCACAGTACAAGACTCTTGACGAATCAAGCCTCGTGATGTCCAGATTGTTATTATCGATGCAACGTTTATGGAAGGCATTTCCACATCTCATGCACACCACCGTTTTGTTCTCTCCTCTTCTGCAGCAACTATAGTTTTGCTTTTTTTCCTCAATATTTTCCTTTCCTCCAGATTCTCCCGCCATTTTCAGGCTAGCTTCACAAAATCACTTCATGCAGGGAAAAGACGCAAATTGCATTCAAATGACTTATTAAGTCAGGTGCATTGCGCACTCTGCAACAATAAATGCCAAATTTGGCTCATACAAAACGATATTATTATATAATAATCAACTGTGTTTGCGAGAGCTACCAAATTACTTGTTGGTACTTACAACGATAAACGACCACTCTATTACAGTCTATAATTTTTTTGAACACAAAAGACGGTCTGAAAATATGTTTGAAACGTAAAATTGTTCGTTGGTGTTGCTGTAAGCTAAAGAACAAATATTATAGTCTCATACCAACGTACATCTTGTAGGCTGCAACGAGCATGTACGGTTCATAACGGTAATAGCGATTTTTCTTGATAATTACTCGTTTCCGCCCATGATTAGGCAACATTAAACATTTTACGTCAAATTAATTGTTTTTAAGTCTTATTCGACAATCGCAAGTATAACGGATCAGTCGACTATGATTAACAAATCTTTATAACAAATTATTACTCTTATTTACTAAGAATTAGCAAAATTCATTATGTAAAAATGAATGTAACCTCAAATTAAATAAAAAACAATAAAAAAGACGGACTTTCATTTCTTTAGTTTGATCACCTGAAAAACAATACGTTTATAAACCTTTCAGAAAGTTCTATTCGATGTAACACAGAATATCAGTCTGTAAAATCTTGACATAGACTACGAAATAAGAATCAAATTTGGCACAATAAATTGGCTATTTACATCGTAATCATAGAAATCAATTATCAGTAGTATGAAGTTGTTTTTTTACAAATTAATGAAACTTATCTACATAAATTAAAAGAAATATCTTTTTTTTTGTATTTCATTTGAATTTTAAATTAAATATACCTACAAGATATTTCTTTTTTGATCAATTTTGCTAATTTTTTGTAAATAATCGTGATATTTTGTTATGAAGATTTGTAAGTCATTATTCACTGATCCTTTATACTTTGGATAATCCAATAATACTTAAAAAAAAGTAATTTGAAGTAAAATGATAAACATTGCTAAATCTTGGGAGAGAAACTAGTGATTATCGAGAAAAATTACTATTACGGTTATTAACCGTACTTGCTCGTTGCAGCCTACATGATATACGTTGGTATGAGACTATAATATTTTTTTTAGCTTACAGCAACACTAACGAACAATTTTAACGTCTCAAACATATTTTCTGGCCGTTTTTTTTTGTTCGAGAAAAATTGTAGACTGTGATAGAGACAATATCCCATGCTATTTAAATGGGAAAAAATATGGCTATGGTGGCACAGGTTAACGTCCGATTAAAAATCTAAAACAATTCAGAAATTTTTATTTAATTATTTTGAACTACTTTAGGGGGCAGCGCGGTTAAAATTAGACCAAACCTATTTTAAAGACCACCCTAGTCCAAATGTAGCTATTGTTGTACATATGTGTAATATGTAAGAATTATATGTTTTCTAGAAATTTTAACGGTCATGTAGATCACAACTTCATGTTTAATGTAATTGATAGTTTTATAGTTTCCCTGATAAGGGCTAATCATGCAAAAGTGACTGAAAAATTGGAACGTTATCAATCAATCGACTGAGAAATCGAACAAATTAGATGTAATTTCACTCATTATAATTTACATAGTGAAGAGAAAAGTTTGTCATTTACTGCGTCATTATATTTTTAAATTAATTACGTAATTTTGATGTAATTCAAATTCGTCATATTGATGTTACGTTTTTTTTATTTTTTTATTATTGGATATAGATATTTTTTTGTGATGTTTAAGGGGGTCTTCTACCTTGTGGCCTCGTTTGTGATACTGTTTTTTGAGAATGAATTGTAAAGAAACAAATAATGATTTCGAAGTGCGGTTTTTCGCATTTAATTTATTCATTTATATACTTTTGACACAAATTTTATTGAAATTTTACTGTCTCCCACTTGACCGTAATTTGACGTTAAAATATTGCTTACGAAAAATGTATACCAAAACGGTTGACACGATTCAGCTCATAAAAGTCGTCTGAAACAAAAAAACCAAAATTCTTCAGTTTCATCATGACTTTGGCTATCGTTTGATACGATCTTTTTGGATTTCATTAATTTTAACAATTTTCACAGCTGTTTTTGACTTTGAGAACGTAGAAATAATTTTTATTTTTTTATTTTTTGTTCACTATTACGTGAAATTTTCAAATCTTCTAAATTCCTTGTATCAAACGATAGCCAAAGTCATGATGAAACTGAATAATTTTGGTTTTTTTGTTTCAGACGACTTTTATGAGCTAAATCGTGTTAACCGTTTTGGTATACATTTTTCGTAAGGGATATTTTAAGGTCAAATCACAGTCAAGTGGGAGATAGAAAAATTTCAGTAAAGTTTGCCTTGAAAGTATATAAATGAATAAATTAAATGCGAAAAACCGCATTTCGAAAGCATTATTGGTTTCTTTACAATTAATTCTCAAAAAACAGTATCAAAAACGAGGCCACAAGGTAGAAGATCCCCTTAAAGAGGGCCAGTCTTGAGTGGAATACTGTAATATTATTGTTTTTCCTTTTTTTTTTCAACATTAACTAAATTCTGCTTTGTACGAGGGGCTTAGCTCCCTTACAACACCAGGGCCTTGCCCCTGGACCCTGTCGGGTGGCTCTTCCCAACGAATCCCTTGAGTGGTCACACCAACCACCTATAACCCTACCTCGCTTAGCTCTCATCATTTTCAGCCTTACTTCCATGCACACTGTAGTGGCTGTATTTTGAGAAAATCGAATTCATGCAGCACACATGAGGCCAAAATGAAAAATAACTTGGCCACTGTTTTCGCACCGTGTTGAAGAAAATAGTATATGTGCACCTTGGTCGAACTGATGATTTCGGCCTCTTATGAGTTTGACTCTCGGTACACGAAAAACTGTTTTATATGCAAACCATCACCAGCAAGTTTTTCACCTTATGCACAGCAACGCAAAAATTTTATATTGTGTTAGGCAACATGTAAACGGCTGCGCTAATCACATGACTCGCACAAAAAAGACGAAAAAGTAGCTTCAAAGCTACAATTTTGCTTTTTATTGTCCTCGTCACGTAACCAGCGCATGCGTTTTACACATTGCCCAACAAAACCTGAAATTTGTTCGTCGCTCCGCATAAAGTAAACAAGTCGCTTTGTTGATGGTTTCGATATAAATAAATAAATGTATATCTCGGCGCAAAGGTTATGACGTTTCATGGCGACACCAATATTTTATCAAACAAGTCGAGGTTTATCAGGTTGACGAGTGTGAGTAACGAAATGGGCGACGAACAAACGTGCTTCATAAGTACTTGATGATAAAGGTTTTGTCAAGAAACACGCTTCCCGAACATAGTCTATCGTTTGCGTATCAAAGAGAGCTCTTCAATACAATAATATACTATTACTGTCTATCTCATTAAAAAAATGTTAATTGTTCAAAAAACTCTATTTCAATGTTTACTTAAGATGAACTATCCGTAGAGGCCGAGAAAAAAGAACCTTGGTTAAAAAATGTTATATATTATATTTATATATTGCCTCATAATATGATAATTATGTATAGGTTATATAAAGGTTAAATTATTTTTAGAAAAATGTATCAGTGCATTTATTAATGATATCGTTTCTATTTTGAGCAATGTTTTAGATTAAAAAAAAAAAGAAACATTTTACGCACTAAACAAAAAAGATCCAATTTCGATGGATCCCGTAAGTCATGTCGCATGTAACATCGAAATTGGCGTAAAAGAACCTCACCGCATTTTTTATCTGAAATATTTAAATCGAACAATTTTTTACTCATGAGAGTTTTTTATCCTAAATAGACTACGTCATTCGCTTAATTTGAACATTTACCATAAGAATAAGTGTTGAAAAAGCTACAGTTTTTTAAAAAACCCTCTCGAGTGAAAAAATGTTCGTTTCGAATAGTTCAGATGAAAATTGCCGTCAGGATCTTTCATGCCAATTTTAATGTCAGCGGGGACACGACTTACGGAATCCACCAAAAGTCATCTGATCTTAGATTTTTGGTATAGTAAAAAATGTTTTATATATCTTCAAACATTGCTCTATGTATGAAATATATTATTTTCATTTGCACTGTTTGATTTTTCTAAAAATAAATCGTAAGAAAGGTCTTCTTATCTTGTCTCTACGGGAAGTTCCCCCTTAAGCTAATTTGAACTAAGGTTTCAATTACAATATCACATGAAAATTTGATACAATTTAGTGGGTAGAACTTTGTTCTTGTAACAATGACTTAAAAAATCTAAATACGAACCAAAAAAAAAAAGTTTTTCTATCGATATGCCCTTATTCCATTCTGGAATACATATCGATGAAAGTTCATATTCGAAGAACTCAAAATAAATAAATGAGCGACTTACTTTCGGAAGTGTTTGATTTTCATCCATGATGTGCAATCCACCAACTTCCACAACAGTCGGAACAAACGGTTTTACCCCATTCAAACTATAGTGAGAATTAGCAAGAACCAAAGCCAAATCCTTATACAAGTCATAAACATTAAAAAAATCTTTTCCAATGTATTCATGGATGAATTTCAACTGTCTTTCCATGTAGGAATGAAAATTCAAAGTCACCATGGGGTAAAACAATGTATTTTGCAAACGTTCTAGAAAGTTCATAGGGTAGAAAAATTGAGAGAACGCGTTTGGTACCACTGCGGTGTTATGCGGGTTTCCCATTGGCATCGACAACCAATCGTACCATGTTGCAGAAACCAGTCCTATCATTGGTAGTTTCAGGTGCTGCCCAAGAGCTAAATAGCAATTCGATCCGAAGAGCTGTAAAATTTTCAGTAATTAACATTAGATGCAATCGATTATAATTTGTTTAGATGAAAAAAAAAAAAATTTACTGCAGAGCTTTCTAGACTTTTTCGACTTAATAAAATGTTCTTTCCAGCACTTCTAACCTCAAAGTTTTACATTTGGACGGGCTTTGAGACTAGAACTGCATAAAATACTGTATGTAACTTAGTGCAAGCGTCTCATTTTGCGAAAACGATTCAAACCCTCGGCTTCGCCTCGGGCCTGAACCTTCGTCTTCGCTAAATTCGACCATTGCACTACATTCCATAATGTACTATAATTACATAATTTCAATTGTAGAAAATTTGTATAAAAATAAATGTCAAATGTGATAGATATAAAATTTCCAAAACTACACCATAAACATTGCATGTAACAATAGATATTTATGCTACAAGGGAGGAATGGAATGATTCTACGAGCGAGCATTTGGGCACGAGCGGCAGCGAGTGCCCAAGCGCGAGTTGAATCACATTCCTCCCATGTAACATACAATATTTTTTTCCATGTATGTGTTCGAGTGGCTGTAGAATTCTCTTTGTTCCCTGCTATCCGGGACAAAAGTCCGGATAGCATCTTTTGTCCCGGATAGCAGGGAACAAAGAAGAATTCTGCCGTTGATTTTATCGCTGCTCGAAAAGAGGGCTGTATTCACGCGATTCATCGTAAAAAAGCGGCCATTCGAACACATGCATGGAAAAAAAATTTTTTTTTAAACTTACTGTAAAAGGAACTTTTTTAGATTTTAATGCAGAAAAAATTTTACTCGTCAGATTTTCCGTGATTTTTTCAGAGAGTAAGGAGGATAACTTATAGATGTTTATGCTACAAGGGAGAAAAAGGATGATTCCAACGAGTGCAAAGTTTGGGCTCGAGCGAAGCGAGTGCGTAATTGCACTCGTTGGAATCATCCTTTTTTTCTCGTGTAGCATACAATATCTTTTCCCATGCATGTGTAAAAGTGGCCACTTCATTTTTATGGAACGCAGGAACGAAATCCTTTTTTTAGAGTACTCGGAAATCAGCGGGAGTTATCAATAAAACCCTAGGAAAATATTCATAAATCCCGGATCACAGGGAAGAGAGCCTGATCCGTGATTAATGAATGTTTCCCATGGTTTTTGTTGATGTTTCCCGCTGATTTCCAAGTACACCAAAAAGGGGCTTTTGTTCCCGCATTCCATAGAAATATAAATAAATAAATAATTAATATATATAAATAAATAAACTAATAAAGTGGCCTTTTTTACGGATTACGGACGGAAAAAATGTTTTTTTTTTTTCATTTCAAATGCGACTCTGCTACTTCTTTTCGTATTTCCAGAACTCATACAATAACAAACGGTTATTTGTTTTGTCGATGTGGATACGGACTATAAGACTCAATTTTTAAACCAAATTATAAGTCATCTCCAGGAGCCAGTCATAAAGGGTTAATGGAATAGGCACTTTATGAGATGTAGACTTTTTCGAGCTTTCGGCGCTTCATTTGAGCCTTCTTTGAGGATCACGAAAAGATTTTCGAATATAATTACATCTCGCAATCAAGCTGTGAACCCTATTAGGTTTGTCCGACATACGTATAGGGTTAGCAGACGACGCTTTCTTGTCACTTTCTAGCGTCAAATCAGACGTAACTATGTCTTTGTTTTTGGAGATTTTCATTGACGTTTTCCGAGTTATTTTTAGAAAATGATGTGATACTAGTTATTTCCGGTTTTGAAAATGGAAACCAAATAAAATTTATCAATGAAAAATAAATGAAAAGTGGTATATGCTCCAGTGCAACGTTAGAAATAAAATCCAAGAAATATCATCGATGAAAATGAATATAAAAATAAGTGCCATGCACATGAATGCAACGAGGAATTTTTCTTAAAAGGAATTCGTAAGAAAAATTTTGAAGAAATAACTCAATCCTAATAATTGAAAATGGTGCATTCAAGTATTCCGTTAACTTTAGCAAGCTGCTAAGGTTTGATAAAATAATGGTTCGCAAATAAATTGATGAGTTTTATTAACTTTGTAAGGAGAATGGCAACAGTCGACAACAGTTGTGGCATGGAACGAAAAAATCTGGCTTACAGCACCTTTTAACTTTTCGAGAAAAACGTAATTCTTTGATATTGGTCCTTTCGAGAAGTTGAAGCATCTTCTCCTCCGAACTTTTCCGCTTCCACACTGAATCTTGTTTTGCTGTTTGGGCTCAAGTGGCTAATGGGAAATTTCACGCAAGGACCTTTCGTCCTCCTCACGACAAACACGCCGCTGCTGTTTGGGCTCAAGTGGCTAATGGGAAATTTCACGCAAGGACCTTTCGTCCTCCTCACGACAAACACGCCGCTGTTCAGCGTTAGAGACTCTTTAGGAAGAGGGCGTAGGGCCATGAGCGACCCTACGTTGCTATTGGTGTAGTCAAGTGAGGGCTATAATATGGCCACGCGAATGAGATAGAACGTGGGAGGAATAAAGAACAAATAACAGAGAACAGAAACAAGAGAACAGAGAAGCTGACACTTACTGTCAGCGATATTGTAGCCTCATTGCCAGTATCTCTTCTTAAATGGTCTCTTAGTCAGCGTAAACTATAAGTTTGAGGGAGAAGACTCTTTCCCCTCGTCTCAAACTCATAATAAATCAACGTGAGGTATAATTGCGTTTTATTCAGTCAATTTTGATCGCACAGCCATGTGCATAGGCTCATTTGATGGAGCATGCTTCAGTCTCTTACAATCATTTTAGAACTCATTTTTCGTTTTTTGTTCTGTTAACCAGATTTCTTCGTTCCACGCCACAGTTGATGATTGTCAAGTGTTGTGTTCTACCTGTACATCGATTGCACTTATTGCCAATGTTTTATCTTAAACACTGCAGAATTTATATAAATATGCATTAATAATTCTTCAACGATCTATGCTACATCGAATCAATACTGTATGTAGCATTATTTATAGTATAAACATTTTTAAAAGAATGTTTTAGAAATGTTTCCTATCAAACATTAGAAATAAAAACAAGAGACCTTTTGAGAAGAGAGGCTGGCAATGGGGCTACAATATGGCCGACATTAAGTGTCAGCATCTCTGTTCTTCCCGCGTTCTCTGTTCTCCGTTTTCTCATCTCTGCTCTCTGTTCTCTGTTCCTTCCGTGTTCT
This sequence comes from Platygaster orseoliae, assembly GCA_030522825.1. Taxonomy (NCBI): domain Eukaryota; kingdom Metazoa; phylum Arthropoda; class Insecta; order Hymenoptera; family Platygastridae; genus Platygaster; species Platygaster orseoliae. The sequence continues at coordinate 1,525 of JAPYZL010194620.1, read as the reverse complement.
TTCCTATCGGTGCGGCCATACTGTAGCCCTGCATTGACTATACCAATAACAGCGACCGGACGCTTATTGCCAGTCTCTCTTTTTAAAGGGCCTCTAATGAGAACCATTATTATACCGGTGAAATAGAACACCTGACTGTTGTCTACTGTTGCGATTTTCCTCGTATAGTAGCAATCCATTTTGAGAGCGAATAAAATTCTTAAACCTGAATCGCTGATTGTATATATTGATATCAAAATAAAAACGGACATCATTTTTGATCCACACTTCTGTTCATTTCGTGCTCTTGATATAAGAATTTATGTATTCCAAGAATAGTAAACTTTGTACATGTTCTATTTCATCGATTATCAATAAATAGAAGATGAGGAATGATTATTCAGAGTCATTTTTTCTTTAGATGTAATCATTTACTATTCATAATCAATATTTCGGCCATCGCATCGGACCCTCATCAGGATTGACGTGAAATTTTTCTAAAAATCACATAATAAATAACTTTATTCTTCCTACTTAAAAAGCACATCTCCTCAAAGTAAACAAATTCAACTTGGAATTAAGTGATCTCAGTTGAGAATAATAGAAATAATAATAATAACAATAATATTAAAAAAAAACCCGAAAAAGAACTGTCGCGCTCAACTGAGATATATGTACATACAAATATTCATAGCGATCACTTCAAGTCCCGTGATTACAACTACTACTACTACGATCAACTTTATGCTGCTGACAGCGTTCATAACAAAGTCATTCTCAACAAGTACAGAGTTATGTATATTCATAATGTTGTCATTGTTTAGAACCACCTATGTACTTTGTTATGAACGCAACTTGCTAAGATTCCTAACTAAAATTTTCACCGCGAGGAGCGCGGCATTACATAATATGTGTCGTTCTTTATAAGCTAACATGACCATTGTCAACGTCTGCTGCAAACTTATTATTAGCTGATCGTCCGGAAACGTCAAAATTCAGTGTCAGATGTTTTTCTCGCTGGAATAAATGGTGCGGTTTTAAAATGTTTGAACATAACTGGCGTTTATTAATTTTCAAATTATTAATAGTGGTTGTAGGTATTTAAATTTATTTGAAAAAATTTCCGCAGAATTTTTTTTCTACAATATGTATCAATAATCTCAGTTGAGATTACTAGAATTATTAAAAGAAAAAAAAACTCGAGAAAAAATTGTCAAACTCAACTCTAAGATAATCATACAATAATTCGTAAAAACCAGTTCCAGTCCTACTATGATCCACATTATCAGGTGTTCTAGAGATTTTTAGTATCGGATAAGTTATCTGTTCTCGAGGTAACATTAAGGATCGCCGATTTTCACCGCACGGTAGCGCTGGAGGGGGAAGGGGGCTTCTCAGTAGGGATGGGCGATACTGTATCGATACTTTGAGGTATCGATACTTAAGACTGAAGTATCGATTTTTTGGTACCGATATTTTGAAAAATAGTATCGTACGGTATCGATACTCTAACTGTCATGGTATCGGCCGATACCCTACACCTACC
>JAPYZL010194608.1:0-20930 GCA_030522825.1 Platygaster orseoliae | reverse complement strand
AAAAAGGTTTTTTTTTTAAATAAATTTATTCATGACAAATATTTGTAATGAATTTTTTGTTGAATTTGTCCGGATTTTGGTGGCGCACCCTGTACAGTTTTCTGATTGAGCTTTACAACGACTTTACTTCGCCACATCATGATACTAAAGGAGCAGAAGCTACACACATGAAATATGTAATTTCGCTTTGTGATAGTCTCAATGAGGATTTCAAAAAGCTGAAATTGAAACATTTATCAAAACATACTCCCAAAAATTACAATTCGTATGACAGTTTAAGAAAACTAATCCTTAGCGATAAAAGAAAAAAGTGTTGCTTCGATGTATTCACGAGATTGATCAGCGAACCACAAATGACATGTGATGCACCGAAAAACATGACAGTGATAGACAATATCGTACGAACAAGTCAAAAAAGTAGCGACAAAAAATGCTACCCAATAGCACAATCTACCGAGGTATTTGCCTTAGATTCTTTCATCATCGTTAGCTCTCTTGAAAAAAAAGGCGAAAATTTGCAAATGGTGGTCATGTCACCAACATGGGCTGTCGTTGGAGAACACAAAATTAGTCTGAAAGGTGAAGACGGCGGAAGTAAAGAACATGCTGATGATGGTTCGAAAGGTTTGCAACCTCGCCACGGCCACAATGGAGAAACAGGTTATCCAGGATTTTCAGGTGGAAACTTTCTAGGTATTGGCCAAGTATTTGTTAATGGACAAAACTTAACGATAATTTCAGAAGGTGCAAAAGGCGGACAAGGCCAAAAAGGCGGAAAAGGTGAATTATGATGAATATTTTTTATTTTATTATACACAGCGAGGTTAGGTTGAAGACCCTCTTGAAATAAAAAAAAATGTTTACTTGAAGTTAATATATAATATGAACATTTGGGTTCTATTATTAAGGAAAATTTATGTGGTTTAAAGAACATATACAAATGAACTGAAATTCAATAAAACTAGGCATCAATATTGTTATTATTAAATAATGAAGAATATGAAAGAGATGAAAAATTTGTATTGTAGAGTGGAAAATTTAATCAATTTAGGTACATTTTTTTGTTTTAGTCAATTTTGAATGAATTCGAATTGATAGCATTAATTGTTGGACAAGTGTATAATATGTTGAGTTCGATATTGCATTAAAAATTAGAAACCTCTACATAAAAGATTTCCGATTTTCATGATTTCGAAATTCAGTAGTGTAGTATTATGTATATAAAATAATATAAAATAATAATTTCTAAATATATAAGATAATAAATATATATAATATATTTATATATAATTTTATATACATACATGAAATAATAAATTTTATTGCTCAGTTGGATTTAAAAAATGTTTTAACATAAAAAGAATAAATATCAAATTTGAAGTCATTTAAAATTCAAATAATAACACAAAGAATTTGTAAAAAGCAATACAAGTACTTCAATACTTAAAATGTTCAAAAAAAAAAAAAAAAAAAAATACGTTGTTTGCCTCTCGGACCTCTGAGATGCACACAATGTTTGACGTGCCTTATAATGTCTTTCTTTGTCTGTCCAGGAAATGTTAATTTTTCGGCCCAAGGACCTGAAAGTAACGTTATTAGGAATGTAAAACCTATTTATATAGAAAACTTCTCTCGCAAACATTTTCTGTATCATACCCATAATATACGTGTATCTTTTCACACTCTTATTCGATCTTCTCGATTTTATTTACAGGGTCACCAGGGAGAGATGCTGAGAAAGCGAGACATGTGCCTGATCATGAGAGTTCTATAAAATATTGTTTCTATTCGATTATAGCCGTAACCTCCATAGAAAGTTGTTTACGTTAATTCAGCTTCAGGCCAGGTTCCTATGAGAAACGTGTTTTTTTATTTTTAATTCCATTCATTGTTCAAACAATATTTCAAAATAAAACTTTTTACAGATTATTGTACATATCTTAAACTATTAAAAAATATTTTTCTTTTTTTTTATTCATTATGGTGGCTCTGAAAAGTGCTGATTAAACTCGTCCAATTTGTTACTGGTTTACACGATTTTTTGGAAACGAATCATCGGAAAACAAAACGTAAAACAGTTTTATATTCTGTGTTGAATTGGCTATCGTCTGAACTACAATGATAAAATTCCACCGAGAAAAAAACAAAATAGCGGATTTTTTCATTTTTGACCCTTTTTTTTTAACCTTTAATTGTTTATAACTTTTTTAAATAACATTGAATATTTTTGGTTGTAGTTCAGACCATAGCCAATTTGATACGAAATATGAAACTGTTTTACTTTTTGCTTTCAGGTGATTCGTTTCCGAGAAATCGTGTAAACCACCAAAAAAGTTGACGAGCTGTTTTCAGAGCCGCCATTATAAAAAAAAATTAAAAAAATTTTTTTTTTGAGTCGTTTAATATATGTACTTTTATTTGTAAAAAGTTTTGTTTTGAAATATTTTTTTAACAATAAATGAAATTAAAAAAAAATACACACGTTTTTCATAGGAACCTGGCCTTAAAACATGGTTATGGATTCTTAGATAAAATGATGGAAAATGACAACCCCGTACGAAGTATATATTTTGGTAAGAATATTTTACAAGCAACTTTTACTTATTTTATTTCAAACATTGTTTCAATTTATGAATATCAATATCATTTGACTGTCGTACAGTTTGTTCCATAAGTTCGAAGTAGAAATAAGAGTTTTTAGAGTTTTCTAAAGTTAAGTGAAGATTTTTGATAATTTTCTACCAGCTCTCATTTTCCAATAACGTTCAGAAAACTTATTTCTCGTTTTGCTAAACAGAGTTACAAAAGACAACAACAGATATTCCCGGGACTAATGGTGGTGATGGCGGTCATGACGGACGGTTCTGGAGGAAAACCAGGACATATAAATATTGTCGAATTAGGAGGAAAATCTAATGTAGTTGAAGAACGTCGATATGGTGAATAACGAAAGATACAAGTAGTAAGATAAGTGAGCAAAAAAAAATCATACAAGACTTATTTCAGGAGAGATTGGTATTCCTGGTGAAGAAGGACTCGGGGGTGCATCAGCAATAAAACTCGACAAAGTAGAAACAGAAATAACGGGAGTTTTAGATAAGATTGCGACTGGGTATGTGGTTACCTTCCCAGAGATAAAAGATCGGAATTATTCGGAAAGAACAACAGAAGCAGGAAAAAACGGAAAAACTGGATACAGCACGGAAGGTCAAGCGGAACCAATAAACATTGATGAATTTAACAATCCATCTTACGCTGTGAACAAGTACAAAAACTTGATACGTCAACATCTGACAGCGGACTTGAGAGAATCTTAACTCCGGCAGCTCTTGATGCAAGTGGAAGACAATTCCAAGGACATGTACGACATATACAGTTTCATAGATGAGGTAAAGGGCATGGAAAAACAATATAACACACACTATACACAATCCTTTTTCATACCGTTCTACGAATCATATCTCTCCCGACTCAGCGAGTATAGGCAAACAAAAAATCATACCAAAGGCAGAGGAATAGTATTCAAATACCTGATTGCTTATGTCACGAGTAAATTGTTTAGTCTGAAAAAGAACCATCAGAACAGGCAGATCTACGACTTAACGTCATTCTTGCCGATAATCAAAAACGAAATAAATAATTTGAAGAAGGTAAACTCAAAAGACGCAATCATCTTGTATAAAAATAAGTATTTAAAATCGTTTAACGAAAAGAAAAACGCTGCTCGAGGTTTTGTTGAAGATATCATGAATGATATCCGTGAAATTTTCCGTAAACTGGATCAAATTATACTGAATTTTATAGATGAAACTGTTCAAGCTGAAGTATCAAAGAAATATACACAAGATGCCAACGAAATAAAAATTGGAAAACTAAAAGATAACATGATATTGCATATGACATTGGCTCCAATTAAAATGATAGGGACGGTACTGACATTTTGCGGCCCAGAAGCAGCAGCTGCAGGTGCGGTTATTAATGAAGCTACATCAGTATATGAATCTATCGCAACTCAAGAAACTGGCGAAATCAAAGACGAACCACTTTCCAAGAAGTTCCAGAAATCAGTACAGCGATTGACTGAAGAGTTCAATAACAAATTCGCTTTGGCTAAAGCTCAAGTGCGTGCAATCCATGACATACAGATCAATATTTAAGCAAAACAAATATCACTGACACCGAAACAACAATACTATGCCGCAAAGTCCGTGAACAAATGGAAAACGATGAGATAGAATTAGAGTCTATCGAAAATTCCAGTTATGATAAAGTGGACCCACCAGACGTTGATTCTATAAGGGAAAGGTTAACGCAGATTGCTCGCGACATAAGAGAATCTATCACGAAAAAAAACTAGGTCAAAAAGAGAAGCTAACCATGAAGGATTCGATGTTGTTGGAAAAATTGGAGATATCGCTGATTATGCAGACATGCCTTTAGCTATTTTCAATGAAATAAAAGAAGACCAATCAAAAATTCGAGAAGCTAATGGAGCTATAGCAAGATTAGCAACGGAAATCAAAGTTCTCCAACAACAACAAAAAAACATATACAACATCATGATCCTTGTCATTCGCAACATGAAGAAACAAGTTATAGATCTAGAAAAATCAGAGGGACAAATACACCCTGAGTTAACTTTTAATAATTGGAAGATTCAGAATGTTTTACGTGACGTCATGTCAACGTTCGGTCAAATGACGCAAGGTTCCGATCTCGAAAAGGATTTCCAGCTGTGCTTGACGAAAATCCAAGCAGGTATGTCAATTTTGATCAGTATGTATGATCTCATGAAATCTTACGCCGAAAGTAAAAAATTAGGACGTTTCATTGCCGATGTCAGTTCGGAAGTATACGATGCTGCGAATATAAACGACACAGAATTGTCAGATAAGTTGATTCATCTGAAGAAAGTCGTTCATTCGAACTTAGTGCTAGATAAATACAACATGGCTATACATGGTATCAAGCAGCATTACTTTCCAGTCGTGGACCAATTTTTCCTGAACATGAACCTGTCACAAGGTTTAAATACAGCAGATATGGAGTCACTGACGGACCAAGCAGCATCACACATACATAGATACTTTGTTTACAGCGATTACAGCTGAGAAAATACTATCGAATGAGTATGACAAAGATATGCATAAAGCGTCGTATTTTAAGGAAAGTAAAGGTTATAAACCACCTTTCTATGTCTGGAAATATGATACCATTAAGAAACAATTGAAACAGTTACTTATTGGAGAGACAGTTACATTAGTTGCCGATATTCGGAACGGCGTTGATGAGAATGTTGTTAAGTTCAGAAGAATTGTTCCGAATTTCAAACTGTTATCGGCAAATAAAAAAACGCAAAAGGAATTCAAGGATAAATTAGAAGAATACCATATAACTATGACTATGATTTGTAATAGTTACTACCGCTGCAATGACCGTATCTACTCCATACCTTTGGGTAGTGACATCGCATACAATTACCGAATGAGTGTCGATGACTACGTGAATGGGAGGGATCCAAATGCTATATATGAAAAAATCAGAGACAACCCTGCGTTTTTGAGTCCATCTACAACTTGGAATTTTACATTGAATGGAACTTTGTCAAAGTTTAAGAAGATGCCTATGGATTTGCAATTAATCGGGTTTGGTCAGTACTTAGAACCACACAAATTTATTGCTGATGTTTGTAACGAACGGTTGGATGCTTACTAGGATTTGGATGGTATCGAAGAGCGATTCGCTACTGCAGGTAAGGCTTGTGTTTTATTGTAATGTTGATCCGATTAAAAAATTCAAAAACTTTTTTTTATGCTCCAGGTTGAATCGACAGGTGGTCTATCGCTTGTACAAGTTTTTCTTCATAGTATCATTATGGGTAGCGTCCAAGTAGTAATTTTTTTTCTTTTAATGTATATTGTATTGTATCTTTCGTAAAATAAAATACACTTGTGTTTTCTTCTGTATGTATTGTATTTAGGTCATTCCAAATGAAATCGTCGAGGCAGTTAGGGTCATGTTTTTTTTGGCATGAAATTTTTTCTCTAGTTTTTACATCGAAATTGATGAGACACGTATTTTTTTTTTTGCTTGATTTTGAGTTCTTTCGTCGTGGGGAATTTTTTAAAATTTGGCTTAATACTTGATTTGGCGCAATTGATAAAAAAAAAACTCGAGAAGAAATTGTCAAATCAACTGAGAGTATATATATACAAAATTCAGTCGCGATCAGTTCAAGTCCTACTATAATCATGATTACTACTTTTTACATTCTTGGCATATTTTCAATTTTTTTTTCACCACAAGAACGCGACCGACGCGCTACTAACCATGGCTGCCACTTCAAAAACGTAAAATTGTAACATACATATGGTATATCAAAGACATCAACGATTGTCATTTGTCAACGATATAATATGAACCAAGATGGCGACCTGTGCGAGAGAGAGATTTCAAATATTAGAAAATAACTGAAAATTGATCTTTTTTTAATTTTTGATTGATATTGCAGGTATTGGATTTGATTGTGAGTAGTTACCTTTATTATTATTATTATTTATTGAAACGAAATTCGCAAATTTTCCTTGTTCTACAAGATAATGTAATTTTTTGGTATTTTTGCTTGTTGAGTGAGAATTTGGCATTGGTATTTGAAATTATTTTGTTTTAACAATTTATTCAAACTAATTTTTTTACAATTTTATTTTTACAACATATATGTCTATTTCATGGTATTTTGGGTTGCTGAGTTAGAATTCGACATTGTTTATATGATTCTTCTACAAAAAGAAAAAACGATCGAACGGAGACAAATTCTATCAGTAAGTGGGGTTAAATAATTTATTTCACCCAATTTTCTTTTTTTTTCAAGCTTTCAGTCATTTATTTGACCCTCTTTAGGAAAAAATATAGTAATCCTAAAGTCACCGTAACAATATATAGTTCAGGTAAGGCATCCATTTAAAATCATTCATCAGCTACAAACACATGATAAATTCATAAAGATTACTGTATAGCTGAATATAAAATTAGTTCATATAATGAGTTTCAATATATTGGCAAAAAATTTTACCATACATAAAAGATGTAATTTTTGTACAGCAGCCCACGAATTAATTTTAACCTACATTCATTTCTTAGACTTTAAGATTATCATAAATCTTTTCTTTTTTTATCAAGTTAGCCGTATCTGCATTCCGTACGTGTAAACTGCAAGCCATAGTGTTTTTTTAAATTGTTTTTCATCCATCAATTCATTGCAATAACATATCACGTGATAAATTTTCATCTTGTTTTTGCTATTAGTTATTTACCTGTCACTTGTTTTGTATCTGCAGAATGAAAAAGAATAGTTAAACAAATAAACGAATTTTGCCATTATTTCAAAATCAATTACTGGTATAGTACATTGGTGGTTTATTAATTCAGTACTGATTTCAGTGCTATTATATCTCACTTTTTTCATAAGGTTCTCTTGCAATTATATAATTTCAATCATTTTTATTTTATTTATTCTGGCGTTTATACATTGGCGATTTTCAGAGGGGTTTCTTTTTCAAAAATTATTGTTCTATCTTTTTCTATTCTCGAGATTTATTATTGTTTCTTTGGAAAGTAAAATCCACAGGAGATGCAGGGATTTCGGATTTGAACAAAAGAGTCAAATTTGGTTTTTATCAAAAAGACAAAATAGATCCAAAAAAAAAGAATGCCGAGGTTACAACGAATCCGACGTATATTTCAAAGGCGCGAGTACTTATTGAGATTAATTTGTCTCTCTTTTTCCTCCTTGAAACAAAAAGAAAGCTCCGCTGTATTCTCACCTACAGCAAGACAAACTATTACACCTCAATTGCAGCAACGCCGGTCCAAACTGTTCAGACAGAACTTCATATTTCTCAGTTTAACCTAGCTACTCTATCAAAGTCTTTAGAAGGATTTAAAAAGAAATAAAAATAAATCTCGAAAAAAACATTTCTACTTATAAATCACTTTACGTGATTTTTCAGAGCACTACAGAATTTCGCTAATGAGAAAAGATGTTGAATTATTATTGACTTCCCCAAAATAAAAAAAATTGATAAATGAGAGCAAAAATTTGTTAACATGTGAAAGTAATGAGAATAAAAATAATTGGTATTTTAAGTATGTCCTGAATATATTTTTGTTTCAAATGTTTGATTAACTTTATTCAGACTTCATAATTTCTGGGTAATGAAATAATCGATTGATTATGTTCTTTATTCGAAAAATATAGTATCTGAAACCATGTTACATCTTTTGAATATATGCATCATTAAATAATAAAATTTCATAAAGTTCATTCATTGAATATCAAATATCAAAATGATTATTATTCCTTCTATGTTTACATCATTGACGTTTCAATTACAAAATTTCAATAAAGATATTTGTAAAAAAAATTTTTTTTTTTACATTTTCAGTATAAAACTTTCTTGATTTTTTTATTCCGTATATTTATTTTTCTTTCACAATTACTCTTAATTTCCTTTCGGACAAATATATTTATCAAAAGAACGAATGATAAGTTTTTTTATACCCAATACGTATGGTACGGACCTAAATCCCCCATTTTCCCTTCCTCACAGAATTTTGATGGATGATATGGCACGCTCAAAAATACATGCATTCGAAAAACCATATTTTTAAAATTTTTCATTATCTTTGCAGCATCAAACGAACAAGTTCCCTGACGAGTAAAATAAATAAAGATTCCCCGGTGCGTCACGCCGGGAATGCAGATCAGCAAAAGCTTTTCCGCTGAACAAGGGAAAGGAAAGCAAAATTTGCATGACGACGTCAAGTTATTTCATCGTGCATTTTCATCATTCCATTCACAGTGCTTTCGAATTCCATTTTTTGATGATTTCTCAAATATTTGACGATTTTTCTCTATTTCGAATGCTCCTTGACATAAAAAGATCGTTTAATGTCTCAAGATTAAACAACTACGAAAATTGCAATGCTTGAATTAAAATCCTGATAGGTTTAACAATCGTGATAGTTATTTTAAAAACATCGTTAATATGTTATTTCGTTTTTGAGGTAATGTAAATTTTTACCAACACTTGAAATTTGGCATATGTTATTGTGAGTCACAAATTTTTGAAATCGTTAATCATTAATGAATAAACTTTTTTTAGAATCAGATACCGTAATCGATAGTATTCAATAAAAATCATGTTTAAATTTTGGCCTTTAATTAATATTTAATCAGAATGATAATTTTTACAACAAATATCAAGATTCTAGATTCACAAGTGTTTTCTGCAATTCGCAAAATTTTTTGAATGTATTACTTATTGATACTTTTATTCGCAAAAAGTGAAAAAGAAATGGCAAACAAACACCGTAACGATCAATGCCACTTTAAACGAATAAATCAGCTTAATTGGTATCCCCTGCAGTTTTTAAACAGCCCTACACATAAACAACAGCTTTAGTTCAATGACAAGTGTTTCCTCATTAACGCAACACATCTGCTCGTTAAAGGGATTAAATTCTACAGCTTCGTGCTAGTGTGTTCGAAATTTATTATCGATCTCTTCGAAAATTCATTTCACAATCGAATTCTTTAAAAAATTCTGCAATTTCACGAATTGTTTATTCGAATACAGACATAAAAGTTTTCGTCCGAACTATGACCAAATTTGAAAAATCAAAAATATCAACCTTTAAATTTAAAAAAGTTAGAAGAGATTTGATATTCAAAATCGTAATTCTCAACACGCTTTGAATTAATACAACATATACATGAAAAATCCTATTAATTTCATGTTTTAACTATTGCTAAAACTTTCGCCGAAACTCGTATCATCGATGTGCACACATCGAATGATGTATATTTTCATAGTGCGAACACTTTGAATGCCATATAGTATTAGATTGCGAGAATTGCGAACAAAATTTTACGCGAGCATGAATCGTGAATTGACATCGATCGCGGTTTTGCTGAGCGGGATTCAGCTCCTACGAGAATTGTCGTCGGAGAAGTTAGCTAAGTCGACTCGCACGAAAGATCCATTATTGGAAATCTTAATCGCTTCCGACGTATTCTTCCTCTATAATTGAGTGCTATAACTTGGGGCGTTCAGAAATTGAAATCGTTAACGGAGCTCGAGCGAATCGCGATATCGCGGCTTCATTAGCTTTTCAATATTTCGCCATGTACCACACGCGCGGTTCCATTTTCCCGCGAATTCCTGATGCATCTCGAGAGCAGATAAATATATGTGACACGATGCAAGAAAATTTTTTTTCAATTTTAAATCGTTTATTCGAAGAGAATAACATGATTTTTTAACTACATGCAGAATAAACAGTATATCGTGCAATTTCTTTTGCATAATATTCTGTCGAGGGCTCTTAGCAATCAAACTTTTAAGATATCTGAAAATCATCATAGTTTATAAAAAATACAAAAAAATGCATAAAACTGATTATCTTGTTGTCCAAAAATACATTATTATGTTTAATCATGAAACTATGGGCGTATCTTTGTACTTATTACATGCATTTGTCAAATGATTCTTCGAGAAAGTAGCTGACAATGCTCATCTCTGGTAAAGACGTACTTCTTTCATGTCCAAGTTAACCTATCCTTGTTTTATACAGCTCATGATAACCAACTTCTTCAAACTATACGAAAAAGTGCGACAGGTATAATTCATATTGGAGCGTGACAACGCAAGGCCTTTTATGAGCTCGTCTTCGGACGAATCACAGATTAGATTAAGGATTTAATGGATAACTCGATGAAAGGCTTTGTTGCATGTGGTTCGTGTCGGTGCGTAAATTGAACAAATTATAGAAGAATGCCTGCCAAAGAATGGCGCTTGCTCGGATTCTCCGTACCCCTATTTGACTTTTGTACAACCTTAAAACGCTTACAGCGATACTCAACTTTCTCCAATTTCAAAACACTTTTTTTCCAAGTCAGGATTGACTGTTGATATTAACTTAAATTTTCAGAAATTTCGTATAATCAGATCAATTGTCAAATAAAATCCTACGAGTCAATTCCAAGTCTTTTCCTAATGTATTTTAACTTTTGGAGCACTGATTTATTTTTAAATTTTTCAGAGATTTTAATGACATCTGAAGGTTTATATTTAAGATATTTGTTTTTATTTTTGTAATTCAACATTTTTTTATTGAATAATTATATAAAATTGCATTCATGATTTCGAGATGTCTATGGAACATGTGTGAAATCTATTATTAACTTGAAAGTACAATCATTATGAATACCCAGGCCCATATTTAGGAATTTGGCGCCATTATGTAGTTTCAAAAATTGCCGCCATTCCATCCGCCCCCAACACCCATATTCTCCGTAGAAAAATTTTTAAGTTCAGTGAATTGGAGAATTACATGAATGTTAAGTCTTCTATATAAATTGAAAAAAGTTTAAAACGGGAAAAATGTAGAAAAATCGTGAATATGTCAAAATTTGGAAAATTTAGAAATTTAGATGTTTCGTAAAACTTGGTAATTCTAAAAATTTACGTTACTTGGAACAACTAAACAGATTTAGTTATTCCGTCATAATTTCATAAATTTTTACCACTTTAGGAACCTCGTGAATTATTATAGTTTTGAAATTTCAAGGAAGACTGGCACTCCAAAAATTCACCTCATTTTATGAAATTCAAATATCCAAGCAATTTCCAAAATTGTAGAATTTTAATTGATAAAGGAAATTCGAAAAGTTGTCAGACATTGGAAAGTTTCGAAGATAGCAAGAATTTCAATATTGTAAAAAATTACTAATTTTTATAAATATTATTCATAATCTTAAACTTTGAACGATAATTTATGAACTTTCGAAAAAGTTTATAAATTATCAATAGTTGGAAAATGCTCCGAATTGGAAAATTTTTATATTAATGGAAATTTCAAGTGCTCTAAAAATTTTCAACAAAAAATAGTGGAAAAAATTTTCTAATAAGTATATTAAAATTTAAAAATTATGAAAATAAAAATGTTCCGACAATTAAACAGGTTTTTCACGAAAAATTCAGTTATTCTGAACATTCGGTCAAAATTTGAAAAATGTCGAAAATTTTGAAGACGTTGACCGTTTTTTATATGGAACTGAAAATTTTGAATTTTGTATAATTCGATAACTTAAGCTATGTATATTATCATTTGGAGCATGAAAGAATATTTAGCAATGCATTGTGAAATTTCAATTAACAATCACTATTCTCAATTAAGAGGTTTGCTTATTATACTATAAAATGTGTTATGATGTTGCTACATTCACCAACGAAATAAGCAGAAATCCTCACAGCAGTTATTTAAATATCTATATCTCTGCTAAAACTTAGTTTCTCGCAACTAAAACAAATTTCAGAAGTTTCTTTAAAAATATGACGTCTCCTAATTTTTGCCTAGTTTATCTGTTTGGTAAATCCGGCCCTGGTGAATACTTAAGGGGAGAGCCTCCTAATAGATTGGGGTTTTCGCGCCTCAAATTTGTTCGTGGATTAAAAAAAAAACTATCCATCTGAGATATTTGAATTTTTGAACAATTATTCTTCTTTATTTATTCTAATTACAAAAAAAAAAAATTTTTTGGAAAATCTTGCTTCGATCTCGAGATATGGGCTGCCAAAATTGACCGTGCATTTTTTACTGACGTGCACGATAGCCTTAAAACTTCTCAACCGATTCTAAAGATTTTTATATCAAATTCAAGTGTATTCAATTTCCCATCAAATGACGTTCTTTAAATTGTTTAAAAAAATTTTTTTATTACAATTTTCATTAACAATATAGGAAAAAAAAATTAATTTATACAAAAGTCGTATTAAAAAAAAAATTATTTTTTATAAAACGAAAACGTCATTCGATTAAGGACTTAATAATTAACAAATATTCTCAAACATTTTGGTTCTAGAATCATTTTTGGAGGCTCTAGAGTGCATGCCGTTTGCCTCTCCGGAAAATGCACGGTCAACTTTGGCAGCCCATATTTTGAGATCGAAGCAAGGTTTTCCAAAAAAAACTTTTCTTGTAATTAGAATAAATAAGGAAGAATAATTGTTCAAAAATTCAAATATCTCAGATGGATAGTTTTTTTTTAATCCACGGACAAATTTGAGGCGCGAAAACTCCAATCTATAGGAGGCTCTCCCCTTAATACATAAAGGTAAAATAATATACTTAGGAAAGATGGGGCAAGACCAGGGATGTGAAATTCCCGGTCATAGGATATTTTCTGTCGTCATGGTAATTTGACCGTCATGTAACGGTCACTGACGGTTAGATTTTGACAGGTTTCTAATTCAAAATGACGGTCAGGATGGCTTCTAATCGGTCATATGACCGTCAGGGCAAAATTTTAAAGAAAATAGTATTTGGATCGTTTTTGTAATTAAGGATAATTCTGGACAGAAACGACTTTTTTTCGCAGATGAACGAATACATTTTTTGCATATTCATAAATTTATATTTATTTATATATAATGATTTGTAATTGTGCTCCTGGATTCCATAATTGCCTCCGACGCGTGACCTCTCGCTGCCTAATAGGCAAGGGAGGGGATGCTAAGCGAGTTTCCGCCAGCGCTCGGTGAAATTTCAATTCGAAGCGAAATTTTCAAATCGCCAGATCTTCGTCGAAAATTGACGGATTTCAAAAATTTTTGGCGGAAAATATTTTTGTGTTTTTAGCGCTACTGACAAATCAGAAAAAATAGTATACAGAGTGTCGCTCTTGAAATTTCAGCCGTGTCTAATTTACCCATTTACCCATGCAGGAAAAATCTGACCTGACTGAAATTTCAAGAGCGACACTGTATTATTTGAAAATTCGTTCGCGTAAAATCCACAAAGTGTAGGTTACTTTTAATTGAAAAACAATGTTAAAAAAAAGTACAATAAATTGAAAATAAATTTTTCAACTTGTGTCTGATAAATACATGAATAACTTTTCAACAAAAACAGGTGGAAGAACTAACTATTTTCTACGTTCTCTATGCATATAAAAGGTGTTCAATGACTTATGAAATTTTAATATTTGTATTACAAATCATGTACATGAAACATAACGTAAATTTATTAAATCTATTAATGATATATATTTTGTAAGCAATGCAAATAAAATCTTACACTGAGGCTCGCACTGAGACACATGATTTCTCTTTGTCCATAGAATAAAGAAAGAATGACAAAGGAAGGTAACGTTTTCCTTAGTTTTAGGCAGATTTTTTGCGGTTTGATTACATATTTTATGATAAAAGAATATAGATGTTACCGTGATTCGTAATAATGAAAAGTTGTAAGATTACTATGAGGACTCTATATGATGTAAATAAAACATGTATTTAATTCAATATATACTTAAACTTTGATGTTTTACTGTTATTTACAATGTAATGATTCCCATCCAAAATAAATTCATAATACGACAACATATAAGAAAAGTATATCATTTAAATGCAATTCATAAAAATTCGAATATTCGATATGATATTTGTTGTAGACGTAAAGAATAACTATTATCAACGCAGAAAACTCGCACTGAACAAAAATTGTGAAAAAGAATTCAATGAAATCTTTCATATTAAAAAGTAACTTTTGTTGCACAATTGTGTTTCTCGTGATCAATACATTATTCATTTGTTTAAAATTGTTGTACGCTATTTAAATGTGTTCAAACGTATAATGCAGAGATAAAATTGCGGTAAAAAGTTCATCTCTGCATCTCTTTTTATCTGTTTTTGTTGGAGTATTATTCATGTATAATTTATTGTACTTTTTTTAACATTGTTTTTCAATTAAAAGTAACCTACACTTTGTGGATTTTACGCGAACGAATTTTCAAATAATATACTATTTTTTCAGACTTGTCAGTAGCGCTAAAAACACACGAATATTTTCCTCCAAAAATTTTTGAAATCCGTCAATTTTTGACAAAGATCTGGCGATTTGAAAATTTCGCTTCGAATTGAAATTTCACCAAGCGCCGACGGAAACTCGCTTAGCATCCCCTCCCTTGCCTACTAAGCAGCGAGAGGTCACGCGTCGGAGTCGGTTATGGAATGCAGGAGCACAATTTCTTCTTTATACTTTCAAAATGGTCTATTAAAATAAGTAATAATCATAGGTTTAAATGTAGCTTTTTTAATCTACAATCTAATTTATTAGTCACACTTTCCATATAATACTGTAGTTAATAAAATTTAGCGAAATCACTTCCCTTATACCGTGGCGAAAAATCAACCGTACCTCAGGTATGACTATTGTAAAATAACGATATGTTTAGTTTTTACTCTGAGGCCCTTAGTTACTTAAGCTACAATTATTACAACTTGAAACTTTATAGAATATTCAATTTGATAAGTAGCTCAGCTACTTATCTGTATTACCCAATAGTCATACTTGAAGTATGGCTTTTCATTCTTCAGGTTAACAGGTTTCGAGTCATTTTATAAATCACAATTAACCTTGCCTTAGACGTAGCTGTAGCAAAACAAATCAATGAATAAATTCTGATATCAGTGATATTTAATTATTTGGTTTATTTTGATATTATACATATATTTGGTTTATATCGGAAAAATTTTTGAACGCAATATTTTTGACATGCGTTATTATTTGTTGTGGATTTTTTGTGACTGACACGCAATACATAACGTGTCAGCGTCATGTGACCGTCACGAACCGTGACCAATGGCTTCGGTCAGTCATATTATGACTGTCATGTGACTGCGCCTTTACGGAAAACCAGTACAGGAGCGCAATAACACTACAGGACCACTACATATAATACACAGAAGAAATCATGTTTGTACACAAAAGTTTCTGTGTATTGTGTGTAGTGGTCTTGTAGTGTTATTGCGCTTCTGTACTGGTTTTCCGTAAGGGCGTCATTGACTGGTCATATGACCAGCTCACATCCCTAGGCAAGACAGGGAACGGGGCAAAACGGGGAGTTGGCAATAGTTAAGAAGCTATGCAGAAGCTATGCAGTAACATCCAGCGAAAATCATACAAACTTCGTCGGTAAAGTGCCTGAGTGTAATTTTTGCATGAACCAGCTGAGTTTGTCAGTTAACAGAAAAGTTGTGACAAGGTGTGTCATTCTGAACTGAAGCGTCGGTTGTAGCTTCTTTCGGATATTTATTCGCAAGTACCCTGATAGATGCGAGGCCATTATGGGAAAACAACCAGAATGGGATTCTGCTATAGTCAGTATAGCCCCGTAATAGTATTTAACGCCGGTAAAAAGAATCCCTTACTTGTTGATGTAAATGGACACAAAGTGAAATCATATGCTTTTACTATAGCGAAAACCTATTATGGGATTTTTCCCATTCTGGCCTAGAATGGTATTTCAACCATCAGGGCAAGTACTAGAAAGCTAAATACTATGCATGAACGCGTCTTATTATGCTAAAGTACACCTTACTACGAACAAATAAAGCTTTCGTTCACGAACATATCATTAATTGTCAGAGTTTAATTCAATGTTGATCAAAAATATAGCTCGGGGGCAGAACGGGGAGGTATTATGGTTTATTCTCTTAGTGTAAAAATATTATAAATATTAATCTGTTTTTTACAGAATGGTAAGATATTACAAAAAAAGACTGTAAGATACAATTGGTCAACAGAAGACATGCAAGTCACGATTTTGAGCGTTGTCACTGGTGTATGAGGTACACCAACTGCTGCTGCTGCTGCTCATGGCGTCCCGCAAACAACATTAGAATATTCCAAGAGTTGCTCCAGGTACATTAATATATCAGCTACTTTCATTTACCTTGGCCAGAAAATTTAGACAAGTAAAATGCGATTCTATTGTTCAAGGTACCCAACGAGTGAGCAAAAGAACAGGAAAAACAGCAGTCCTTACTTCGTCCCCTTACAAGAAGCAACTACTTGACATGAACGCTGAAAAAGCAAAAAAAGAAAAGAAGAAAATTGAGAAGCGTAATATCAGAAAAAGAAAAGAAAATCTTGCAAAAAAAACTCATTGGTACCCAAAAAGGGCCATGGCCGACCTCAAGCTCAGGTAAAATAAAGAAGCGGAGAAGTTTTGATTCAGAATTTGTACGACGAAAGTTCATAAGGCTAATTTTACTTTTTTCAACTACGGACTGGATGTAAAGTCAGATTAAAACAATTTCAATAAAAATTTTTTTCACAATTCATTGTTTTTTATTTATTCTGAAATTCCCCGTTCTGCCCCGTCCTTGGGGCAAGACGGGGAGAAAACGACTTTTTCAAAAAACTTCTATAACTTATTGCTAAATTCAATATGGATATGTTTTTATTTTTTTATACGTGCGATATGGTTTAAACAAAAGATTTACATTACAGTTCCTCAAATATAACTTATTTTTATACGTTATAAAATTCGTTAAACGTTACGATCCCTGTCTTGCCCCACCTTCCCCTACAAATGTAAAAAAAAATTGAAATAAGATAGTTTTATGCAAGAAAATTTATGTTTCATTATCTTAAAATTTGCAAAGTTGTGAAGTGAAACAAAAATTAACGTATTTTTTCAATAATAAGTTCATTGATCAATGTTTCAAAAGTAATCCTTCATCTGAAATGATGATCAGAAATTTATTTCACTAATCTAGGGACGCAAAAAATAAATATAAAAACTTGTTTTTAAGGGGGGGGGGGCACTATAGACGCTCTAAATTGTCAGGCAACTTTGTTCGTGGTTTAAAAAAAACCATTGATGTTATGATAAAAAGAATTTCCGTAGAGGTATAGCTATGTATTAAAAATATTTTTGAAAAAGTTTATAATTTTTAAGTTTATAATTCTTAGAAAAAACAATGAAAAAAAAAACTTTTTTTTTTAACTCTTCATCAAGTACTAGAGAAAAGAGTTTTTCACAATTAAAAAAAAAATTATGAAAATCGAACTAGTAGTTTTACAGCTGAACATGGTTTTCAGGAAAACGCGTTGAAAGTTTTTCGTTTGAAAAAGGATTTTTTTTCACTCACCGTGCAATATAGTCAATTGATAATACCAGGTGCGTACATTAATTCCTCCGATTCTTCAAATAACTCGTTCTTTTTGATTCTTTCAAAAGTTTTATCGATGTCTCAATGAATAGAGATTGGTAGCTCAAGCGCATCGAAATATACTTACCTGCAGCGTGCTAGAAAATAATTCGTGAATCCCTCAGTTTTCGAATTTTCGGTCTAATATTTCACAAGGATACTTTTGAAGAGTTATAGAAAACATTTATGCAAAAAAAAACTCGATTCTTTAAACGATCTATAGTGGTTTCTACCTTAAGATATTTTTTGTGCATTTTCGTCATCTACATTTTTTTAACGAATATGAATATGAATATGAAATACTTTCATGATTTCAAGATGTATAAGGAAAATATAATAAATCTAACAACATTAAAGTATAATAATAAATTCAAAATACTTCACACATAAAACTGTAGAAAAACGTTGAAACAAGATCGTTTCTATATATGAAAATTTATATTTTACTATCTTAAGATTCGCAAAATTGTGAAGTGAAGCATAAATTAACGTATTTTTCCAGCAATCAGTTCATTGATCAAAGTTTTGAAAGTAATCCTTTATCTAAAATGATGATTAGGAATTGATTGCACTTGTCTAGGGACGCGTTCTTGCATGAGAATCCCTGTGACACATAATGAATGAATGAATGTTACTCGCGGTTAGAGCTGAAGACGTATTATACACAGGACAAATGTGTTGGTCCAAAGCCAAGCATCACGGACTCTCGAGTTTCTGATCAGTTTCTTGTGCGAAGTCATCGCGTTATCTCGTAGTGAACTTTCAATTTTCCGGAATCACTTACAATTGAAAGTTTGAATGGTGCATTTTTTATATTAAACTAAAGGTAGAAAGTGACAGTTTAAGAAATATTGTTGTGTTTAATCATATTAACGTAATTTATCGCTGAGTTCCATAAAAACATACAAATAATTCAAAGAAAATATCTTTTTGTTTTGATGGAACTTATTTACTTTTTTTCGTCATATCGAAAATTTTTACTAATGGAAGAGAATCGTTTATTGTTTTTACTGAATATTAATTTCAATCAAAAAATTTTCAAATTAGTTTTTTAAACGTTCGGTACATTCAACCAAACTATATTTAATTTCAACGGTATATCAAAGTGTTTAAACGATTTTGTTTATTTAGTTGTACGAAACTTGAAAAGTCTTTTTGTTGCTTCTGTTAAATGATTTGTTGATTCGATAGTTTCTCATTGATTCTGCGGAATGTTGAATTGATTATCCAGAATTTTTCGATTTTGGTTAACTAGTAACTAATAAGTATTTTCATTGTATTTTTGTTGTTTATTGTAACGAAATTCTTCACTGAACCTCATTAGAATATTTCATAATCATAATACACTTAAAATTTTCATTTCTGTGAAATCATAATAGATATTTATGCTACAAGGGAGAAAAAGGATGATCCTACAATATTTTTTCCCATGCATGTGTAAAAGTGGCCACTTCATTTTTATGGAACGCAGGAACGAAATCCTCTTTTTGGAGTATTTGGAAATCAGCGGGAATTATCAATAAAGCCTCAGGGAAATATTCAGAAATCCCAGATCATAGGGAAGAAAGTTGCCTGATCCGTGATTTATGAATGTTTCTCGGGGTTTTTGTTGATATTTCTCGCTGATTTCTGAGTACCCCAAAAAGGGGCTTTTGTTCCCGCATTACATAGAAATAAAGTGGCCTTTTTTATGGATGCATGGGAAAAAATAATTAAGTCCTTTTTACAATTTTGACAATCAAATAACATTATTTTATTGTTTGTAACAAACTCGAATCCGTTTTATGATAATATTGTTGAATAAATCTTCTCAACAAAAAAATTTACCAAGCAATTTTAATCATTTCAACTTAAGTCAAAAAGTTTTTCATCACGAGATTATTAAATTAAGGAGAATCCAACATAGATTTTGGAAATCAAACAAAAATTCTATTATTTAAATAAAAAGTTTTCCTCGAAGCAGATTTTGAACGAATGAGTTTCACAAAGTGCTTGATTTGATCCAACGTGAGATTCCCACCGGAAATGGCTAGAATTGAATGGATAATTTTATTAGTTCTAGCAACTGGTAAGTTTTTGAATTTTCTTTAGAAATTGAGTTCTTTGGAAAATAATTGCATTTAGTTTTTCCTAACAAATTGGTAAAATATTATTGATCCGTGATTCAATGAAAATGAAACAAATTTCTCTTGTAGGAAGAACTTTGTTTTGACGTGAACGAACAATTCATTTATCTGTGAAATGCATCTCTGGTTTTATTTAACCTTTTGAGAAATACAGGATATGGAATATATTCAACTTTTCGATTTGACACGACGCTCGAAATCAAAGTTATTACGTTGTGCGCATCGAATTTGCGATGCTTCGATTGGTTTTTTATAGGATTTTCCATGAAATGAAATTTTCCTTTTTGATAGAAAATGTTTTACTTTTACTGGGAAAATGAAGAATACATTACTCGGAAAAATGTCGAGTATTCACTATTCAGCATTGTTGAGAAACTTATATGTTTTTCACCAAAACTTGAAATTAAAAAGTTGTACACTAATAGTATTAAATATACGTTTTGTGACATTAGATTTATTTGGATGTACGAAAACTTCAGCAAGTTGTGAAAAACAGAAAGAAATATCTTGAGATTTGATACTACTTTTTTAGTAAATTCTTGAATTTCATAAAAATATATGATTCAGTATGGTTATAAAAAAGTTTCAAATTTTTAAATTAAATCGGTAAAAGTTTTTATCAGGGCTCAAGAAATCGATATGGTACGCATATACAGGGTGTCCCAAAGTCGGCGGATCACCCGAAAACCATGGATTCCTCATGAAATTCTAAGACAATTTTTCCTTTGTCATTTTTTACAAAACT